>JAVTVY010017315.1:0-60627 GCA_036873755.1 Hanleya hanleyi | reverse complement strand
CCACCACCTCCATCGGATGAAAGTATTCACCCACGCACTGATAGATACTCAGAATGCGCAAACAACTATCTGAGGATATGTTGCCTCAACGGTATCCTGGCCTGCCCGGCGATGATTAGAATAAACGGTTCAGATGGCACTTTCTGAAATGGAGACTTCTGATTGGACAAGAACACATCTAACGGACAGGAACGAATATGAAACATGCAAATGGTGGCCTCTGATTGGATAAGAATCTTCTTGAATTGTAAATATACCCAACGCGGCTCCCCCAGCGTGGGTATGATGTAACATTGGGGAGAATAAACTATATGAAAAAAACTTCTTGTTGTTGTTGTTGTTCTCTCATGTGTCATCCTTGTTGTTGCTGTTGTTGTTCTCTCTCTGGTCTATATCATGGCGTTATGTTAGAGTGTTAAGGTGTAACGACGGGCGTTGACGGGCATCACCGCATTTCGAAGAATTGGTGACAATTCCATGGAATATCAGAGCTTCTGAGCTATTTCACCAGGGCGTTGAAGTATTAAGAATGGTGTTGGTGGGCGTTGCTACAAGATGACACCTCACACGGTCCATTTGGACCGCGGATGGTCCATCTCTACACCAAATACCTTCCTGCACTGCCCCAAAAGGCCCACTTTCGCTACAACTTGTACTAATGACGTCATCGATGACGTCACAGATGCTGTAAATATCCCTGAAATCGGGGTCTATGCTCCGAGAGCTACAACATGACACATCCCATGACGCATTCGCAACGCGGATGGTCCATCTCTACACCAAATACCTTCCTGCACTGCCCCAAAAGGCTCACTTTCGCTAATACTCCTACTGATGACGTCATCGATGACGTCACAGATGACGGGAACATCCCTCAATTCGGAATGTACACCCCGAGAACTACAAAATGACACCTCCCAGGACGCATTCAGACCAAGGATGGTCCATCGCGACCCCAAATACCTTCCTTCACTGCCCCAAAATGGCCACTTTACTTACTACAACCAAATGCGCATGCACAGATTGACGCGACTTGCATTTAAAAACACGTCATTCTGACTCTACCCCACACAAGCTTCACATTGATACCTCACACGACCCATTCGAACGGTGAATAGCCCATCTCAAACCCAAACACACACCCACATACCCCCCAACACGTCTATTTCTATACTACGGCCAGGCTGCGCATGCGCAGAATGCCGCTATTTCAACCCCACACCCAGCCTATCAGATGCTCCTCCACGAGAGCTTCAAAATAAGACCTCACTCGACCCCATTGGACCATTAGGGACTCCCCTAGCTCCCAAAACGTCTAGCGGGACCCATACAGGGTGCAGTTTTCGACACTAGGTGACCACATCCCGATAAAATGGCCAGTTTTCGACACCGGATGTGCCGCCATCTTGAACATACGTGCCGCCATCTTGGATATGCCCCATAATGCACCGGGTCAAAATACTCGCTTCTGATTGGACGAGAGCTCCGTGGCGAATTTGAAATACTCGCTTCTGATTGGACGAGAGCTCCGCATTGCGTCTGCGCATGCGCAGAATGATATTCCTACCGCACACCCAACCCATCAGACGCCCCTTCACGAATGCTTCACATGGATACCTCACTCGACCCCATTGGACCATTAGGGACTCCCCTAGCTCCCGGATTTGAAATACTCGCTTCTGATTGGACGAGAGCTCCGCATTGCGTCTGCGCATGCGCAGAATGATATTCCTACCGCACACCCAACCCATCAGATGCCCCTTCACGAATGCTTCACATGGATGCCTCACTCGACCCCATTGGACCATTAGGGACTCCCCTAGCTCCAACACGGCTATTTCCATACCCTTGGGCCACCGCGCATGCGCAGAATGACGCTATGTCAACTCACTAGTCGAGTCAGATGCCCCTTCACATAAGCCTCACTTTGATACCTCACTCGATCCCATTGGACCATTATTGGCTTCGCTAGCTCCAAAACGGCTATTTCCATACCCTTGGGCCACCGCGCATGCGCAGAATGGTGACAACGGCCGAGCCACTAGTCCAGTCAGATGTCCCTTCACCTAGGCTTTACTTTGATACCTCATACGACCCCATTGGACCATTTGTGGCTCCCCTAGCTCCCAACACGGCTATTTCCATACCCTTGGGCCACCGCGCATGCGCAGAATGACGCTAGTTCAAACCCACTAGTCCAGTCAGATGCCCCCTCACATAGGCTCCACTTTAATACCTCATTCGACCCCACTGGACCAGTAGTAACTCCCCTAGCTCCAAAACGGCTATTTCCATACCCTTGGGCCACCGCGCATGCGCAGAATGACGCTATGTCAACCCACTAGTCGAGTCAGATGCCCCTTCACATAAGCTTCACTTTGATACCTCACTCGATCCCATTGGACCATTATTGGCTTCGCTAGCTCCAAAACGGCTATTTCCATACCCTTGGGCCACCGCGCATGCGCAGAATGGTGACAACAGCCGAGCCACTAGTCCAGTCAGATGCCCCTTCACCTAGGCTTTACTTTGATACCTCATACGACCCCATTGGACCATTTGTGGCTCCCCTAGCTCCCAACACGGCTATTTCCATACCCTTGGGCAACCGCGCATGCGCAGAATGACGCTAGTTCAAACCCACTAGTCGAGTCAGATGCCCCCTCACATAGGCTTCACTTTAATACCTCATTCGACCCCACTGGACCAGTAGTAACTCCCCTAGCTCCAAAACGGCTATTTCCATACCCTTGGGCCACCGCGCATGCGCAGAATGACGCTAGGTCAACCCCACACCCAGCCCATCAGATGCCCCCTCACCTAGGCTTCACATTGATACCTCATATGACCCCACTGGACCAGTAGTAACTCCCCTAGCTCCAAAACGGCTATTTCCATACCCTTGGGCCACCGCGCATGCGCAGAATGACGCTAGTTCAACCCCACACCCAGCCCATCAGATGCCCCTTCACCTAGGCTTTACTTTGATACCTCACTCGATCCCATTGGACCATTTGTGGCTCCCCTAGCTCCAACACGGCTATTTCCATATCCTTAGGCCACACGAGTTGTCTCCCTTGCGTCAATGTGTGCAGATGGCGCTACTGTCGACGCCGTGATATGGAAAGGGCATCCCCACACCATCCTGGAGCCGCCATTTTGTTTGTTGTTTTCTTGCGGAGATACACGGGACAATAAACGCTCGACCCTAGGGTGGTACAGATGCTAGACTGATCCTATTAACATGGCACAACACCTATAGATTATGTTTATTACTAGGACGTCAGCGAAATCCTAATGCTTCACTTTGATACCTCACTCGACACAATCGGACCCCCATACCCCATATAGGTATTTTCCCGGATTTTTCGGTAAAGTCCGAGTTCCGTTTTTTTTCAGGAAAAATTTTACATGCACTAACCCAGCCATAAAATACCCCTTCACCTAGGCTTCACTTTGATACCTCACTCGACTCCATTGGACCATTAGGGACTCCCCTACATCCCAAAACGGCTATTTTCATACCCTTCGGCCACCGCGCATGCGCAGAAGGCCGATATGTCAACCCCACACCCAGCCCATTAGATGCCCCTTCACATAAGCTTCACTTTGATACCTCACTCGACCCCATCGGACCATTTTATCTAGGGACTACTTTTTCTCCGCGGAAGCTTTTTCCCGAGACCGAATCACCGCCAAAACCGCGGCCAGACCGCATCACCGCGGATGAATACATCCTGAATACATCCCCTGCAGCAATTGGAACTCTCCTGGATTGGAGGTAGCTTTTGGTCTTTCTGCCGGAACTATATTGCATTTGACCTCTGTGACCCTCCCGTGACCTCCCTAATATGCAAATTTCTGAGGTCAAACGTCCTCCATTTACGCTTTGTATACTACTTGCGTTCTTGCTACTTCAAAGAAGAAATCTTTGAAGCAGCATGGAACCAGACACCCTCCATCCACCCTATAAAACACTTAGGACAGCACACAATTGTACACTGCTAATACATACATAGATTATATATTTTGTCATAAAAACAATTCCTTCACATATTGCAGATGAATGTCATTACAATTGGGTCTACAATATGCCCCATTCATGTATGTCTGGGTCTATAATATGCACCATATGCAGCTTTAGATAAGCGCGCGAGGAAGATTGCAGCTAAACTCCGGGGAGGGGCACCGTATTGCGACCGAAAAGTGGGCGAGCGCAGCTCCAGAATGCCTCCAGATGATGCACCCGAGTGGGCTCTTCAGGTCGGTCCACTCAACTCTGAGGACGAGGAAACGTCATTTTGAACTTTTGAATATTTCGAAAAAATAAAAAACAATATGGAAAACAAAACTTGAACGAAAATATATATATGTGATTTTCCATATTTCTTCGGACTATATTTTATCTCTCGACCGTTTGTAGTATTTACTTGCGGAATTTCAATCTAAATATTCGGTACTTTCTTCTCTTGATATTGAACTTGATCGTTGGAGTTTTCCTTAACGTTTTATACATTAGTGTCGTTTTTTCATTATACATGTGCATAATCATTACAATAAACCTATATAGTTAGTTCGAAACTTAGATGATTTTTCCATGTCATCTTTCCATACTATTGCTACTTCTGCTAGGAAATGATTGTTTTATTGTAGGTCAATATGATACATATAATTTCAGCACGCTGTGATCAGTGACATTACTTGTACAGCTCGTTTTACTTCGCGTTTCGTCAGTTGGATTTTATCTCAAATTTATTATTTAACTGTGTATAGTTTAGATTGCCAGATAATGAGTAGAACTGTGTGTTAATGTTTGTCCATTTTAATTAGTCGTCTACTTTGGAGCGTCTCGAAAATCAATACCGTAGCTAACTCTGCAAAAATTACCCGTTTTTTTTTGCAGCGTATATAACAAACCGAACTCTACAAAATGACTACCATTACTCTCTGATATTGATGATGTTTCACGCCTGAAATAACTTTGTAATTCTCTCCATAAATAAAACTCCACTGCTGTAGTTTCGTGTACCAGGGCTTAATTACATAGGGAGACACCCTACTGGGTTCGTTTTCACGGACACAAAGGTCAAAGATGTGGTGTACGGTCATAGACGTGTGTGCGGTTTATCATTCGGCAATTTCACTGCACAAGGGATATAAACGGCACACCCAGGAGCCACCTGTTATTACTTTATAGGGTATCAATCTTTGTCAACTGGAACACGAATACAATATGACGTCTTTCTATGTAATGAACCCCGATCAAACTATAGTACATAGTTCATATGCAGAAAATTTCAAATTTATTTCAAGCGTAATATATTATCAATATCACGGAGTAATGATGGTCAGTCTGTGAAGGTCAATTTTTTACTCACTGCACAGAAAGTAAATTTATGCAGATAACAATTGATTTTTGACAGGCTCCAAAGTAGACGACTAATTAAAATGGACAGTTATATTTGTATATTCATGATGATTTGGCATGGTAAGTTTTCGTAAAGCCGATAACATTCTTCTGACTGGTATGCCGATATTAGATTCTGCTTTCATCTTTGGTCGCAGCTAGGATATAAGATGAAAATCGCAAATCATACCATTTTTATTTGTATATTCGTTCTTCTCGATTTCTTTGCATCCGGATAGCTATGACTGTTGTAAATAGAACATGAATAAAACTTAGATACAAATGCAAAAGTTTTACTTTTGATCTCGTCTTTGTGATGTTCTTTCCTCAAGCAAACTCGTGGTTTGAAACACTTTATGAACAAACCCGAATTCGCTTGTGGAAAGTACAGCATGCACACCCTCCATAATGCAGGTAACCAGCTCTGCCAATCTAATTAACATTAAATCCCATCTGCTCCACCATTTGGATATTTAGCTTGTGGGATCTAACCGGCTTGCAGTAACTCGAGCGACAACCACAGTCCTGAGAACTATTCATAGTGCTTTGAAGCAGACATTAATGGTGGAGTAATTTTGATTGGCTCAGCCGAATCAGAAGAACTCAGTTGGGATACATTTTGATTTTGCCGCTGTCCCGTCATTGTGTCGACATAATCCGAGATAGATATGTGGTCTTTGGGTAAGAGGATTAGTCTAAATACGGCCGTGATGTTATAAGGCTGTTAATTCATGGGCTCTCGGAGCACCAAGTTCAACTGAAATAAGTAAGGTTCTATATAGCGGCATAAGAGATTGGAAAGCATTGATAGAATATTAATTTATTAAGATTGCCAGCCCTGCATGTAGATGTGAGCAGTACAGCTATTACTCGAAACGTCCTTTTAAAAAGAGAGCCACTGAACGGACGGCGTTCGTGTGTGATACACCACCTTCGTGGTATCTCAGTATATTTTGAGGAAGGCCTAGTTCATGCGGATAAAAGAATGGAAGACAAACTCTTCGAAGTTACGAGAGGATACTACATCGGGGGTCTCCAAAGTCAAAACAAATATACGGAGACGAACATGTAACTTCAAACAAAGGAGACGAAATATACATCACATTGGCTGACGTTTGATTCGCTCAAATAGTTTTGTGTTAAACTTCATACATCACCACAAAGTTGTGTTTATTCTAACACCCATTTGTGTTATTTTCAACTCAATTCTGGTGCTAAAATGGTTTCGACACAATCTTTTTCGAAGTGTATGGGCATATTCGGGACGGTCATGAGGTCACGAAGCTGTTCGAACAGCATATTATGATCTTCGTCCCACGGGATCTTGAATTTGAATGTTTGAGTTGATGGAAATAGAGAACTGAGGATGATTAAAATTATAACAAATGAATGAAAGAGAAGACCTGCTTCCCCTTATAATATTCCATAACGTGTTACGTGGAAAACAAATAGTAGACGTCACCACAGGGGACGTAATTATTTTTGGAATATTATAAAAGAAAGTAATTCTTCAATTTGCATTCATTTATTCTCATATTTGTCATCATCAGTTCTCTATTTCCATCAACTCAAAACATTCAGAGTCGAGCTTCTATGCTTCGTCCTGATGAATTCGTTCTCTGTCATGGTTCGGCTTTGTCAGACGAACAATGATTCGGGATGATGAGTATTGCAGTACCGCGCTGCTATACAGGAATATCGAATGGCGGAAACAAACATTCAGTGTTGTTTTATTTAAGTGAATCCACTCTTTGTTGGTATGCAGGATCGGTGAGGTTTCAAAATTATCTGAAATGGTGACATTAAAACGAATGAGAAAGCAAAAACAGTAGGAAAATTCTAAATCTGCATATACAATGAATTTGTCAAATTTTTTCTCTTCTGAAAGTGTTCACTGAAGCTGTTTCTCTGGTCTCGCTTTAGGTCGAATTATCATTTCGAACTGACATACTGTGGTCGTGACATATCCCATGTGCCTGTAACAAGACTATGTTATGTATACCACAGTGAGCAAGAATGAACATATTTATGCAATTTATCAACAGAATAACTGCCATTACCCGAACAATATGATCGTATTACTTGGTAATCTTGCCTGCCACTATACAAGCAATATAATAATCTGTGTGAGTCCTAGTCAGAATGCTATGTTTCTGTTGTGTAGCTGATGGAAATGTTAAATTGATATAGGTAGGCTTTGTTCCGGTGTTGTACAAAAGTTGACGAAAACAGAACCATTATCTACTCACCAGTCATTTCATCACTAATCACTACAAGTCCAGTGACGAAATACAGTTTGGATTCATCAGCCACAATTGTATGTTGAGAAGAGAAGGCATCCGATAAGAAGTTACATAATATATTAAGCCTCATACATTTGTTTGCTCAAGTTTAGCCTACAGACAGGCAAACAATATGCCAGTGTGACAAAGCGATTAGACACCAATGATTAAATAATCACCAATGATCCTTGAATCCAGCAAGCTAAATATTTACCAACCTTGTCAGATAACATCTTTCTGGCAGATCTAGCTGAATGAAACTCTACAAAAGCTGTCTTATATCGAACTGCAGCTTCCCCGGCTCATTCTGGCTGATTTTTTTCCTCAAATCATGTTTCCAGATATGTTTCGCAGGAATGATATATAGAGGATTTTCATAATCATTTTGTATTTTCAGGAAGGAATTAATGTACTTGTTTTAAGTACACATAACACATCAGACTTGTAAATAATGAAGCACTCGTATTAACAATGTATTAACTACATACTTTATGAAAATCAGTATAAAGGATATAAATACAGATTGCCGTGTGTTAAAAATCGCACTATATAAGAAAAACCCGTATATACAAGTTAATAAACTTCGATTATGCATCTATTGTCTAGATAACATTTCACTATCTGCTGGGCTATGATAATTGCTTGTGTTCAATTATGCCAAATTATATATCCGTTTCGATATGGGAAGTGCTACCTAAACTATTTATACCAGGATCATGACTAAGTAACTATAAGCATTTAACAGTCACCACAGGTGCTCAATCCCGGTGTCATCAAATGCTTTCGAAATGTGCTTGCGCTATATGAGGCTACTGATACGTTCAAATTATACCGATTCTCAGCAATTATTACTGAACCATGCAATAATAATTCACATCGATGTCGCAACGTTGTAAATAAAACGATTACATTTCCATAACATACAGTTGTCTGTATCATACTATCAAATATTATTCAAATGTGAGATTATATTTGCAATTTGGTAAATGTTTAGTTAATAAAACTCATCTGTTTGATTAAATTTGTCTATGTGGTATAACTTTGCTCATGTATCAATTATATGAGCCACCGTTCCATGCAGTAGAGAATATATGGTGAATAGTATTGTTACATTTAATTTCCTGCGAAGTACAAATCTCACAGAGTGAAATATAACCGAAATATTTATCAACTCACCTGCCGTATATTAAAAGTCTGCAAATTAATCGGTTTAATTTGCACATGATGTCCCAGTGTGGCATATATAATTGAATAAAATATAATTATTTGCATAACTCTGTACTGTGTACGTTATACTGTGTCATAAGGGCCTGTCCAAGCTGCAATATCTAATGTCCACAAACGGTAAATATAATAGAAAATGTATGGCGCATATAAGTGAAATATATGGCAAATGATGCACATTTACAACACTGGCAAATAATGAAGCAACGATATTTATTTACTACAATAGGTAATACAATATCATACCATATATGTTCTGTGTTGACCTGTCGTTTAAATACATTTGTCTATATTTGTCTTTCCATTTAAACACCATACGTACACCATGACCCTGATGTGTATGTTAAAAGCATGCAAATTATATCCACATATGTTAATATTTACAGGTCTGTTTAAACTTTTGCAAATATAACAGTTATATTCACCTTATATTTAGTGGTAATATTAAATAATATCAAATCGACATTTTCGTGTAGTGTCCGTATAACAGTATTAGCACCAAATTCAAAAAAGACAATCATAGTAAACATAAACATAGGCTAGTTTCCTGCAAGAGAGAAGCGGTCAACAGTTTTCAATGATGCCGACAAGATATCATGATGTTCCAAAAATATAAAATCCGTATCGCTGATCAGTATTCTTAATCCATAATCATCGTTCTAAAGTCGTTATCTAGAGAATGGTGTACCTCAGTCACGCTTTGATTGTGACTGTTCATATGAGCACCATGAGGATCTTGATGTTGTGCTTATAGACAGCCCAATGATCACAAGCGTCAAATCCGACATTCAGTAGACTGTAGAACATAGTAACAACGACTAATCCTAAAATGTTTACAAATGAACTATTTTCTTGCAAGAGAGAAGCCGTGATTGCTAACATCCTGTGTGTATCGTCAAATCGATATCACTCACCAGTGATTTATTTTATCCAATTGATTTTTCAAGTCGGTTCTAGTATATTGTATCTCAGCCATGCTTATATCATGACTGTTTAATTGAAGGTATTGCATTACACGATGTTCATACTATACTAGTCTGACATCGAAAGGGAAATTCTGAAAACTTTGAATTTAAGGCATCTAATCTAATAGCTTTGTGAGCTTAGTGTCCATAGTAGGCCATGTGCAATGGACGAAAATGGACACGGTATATACATATTGGGGCTAAAACACACCATGGAAACCGAGTGTTTTGTGATAATTATAATGTAGGATATACTTAATCACCCATCACTGGTAGGAATCCACATTGACAGGCAAGTTGTAACTACTTTCAATCGGGTCATGTGTCGTACCGATACCGAATTCCTTTGTTGGGAGTAAATGTCATGACGCCCTCGCGTTTTGTCTTGGAATCATGGAAAGTGGCTTTTTGAGCGGAAACATTGTCAATCACTTCAAATTATACGAGGCAAAATCAGGTGAATTTTCATTCCTTTTCGATCAAATATAACGGGGGAAATCTTGAGGATTATGTGAGCGGGCATAGTCTTTAATTCGCAATATGCCACACGTCCGGTGGATCACGGTTTACAGGTGAGAGCTGTAAAATCCTTCCACCAGTAATACGCGAGGACAGGTGACTTTGATGGAATCGGCCGTGAACAAAGGTGATACGTGGATCAGCGGACAGGTTTACATTCTGGCATCATTGTTGTCAATAGCATTGCAGACACGGGTTGGGTGCCGGTTCTTTATATTTGTTTATAGAACGTGTAAATATGAGAGTAAATCTTGATTGTCTGTAGCTTCCTTCAGATGCAGTAAATGGGGTTTATATCCCACACCCTGCCGTGAATGAAATAGTTACATGACACGAGTCAATGTATGCCAAATATTGGCAAGATATGTTAGTCGACGGGGCGAAGCTCCCGACAGTGTAATGTCGGGTCAATATTCGGCATGCAATGTTGATTGCTGAATGAGGGGAATAGGCGACATTCTAGCTATTTTGTCTCCAGCAAAATCCGCTGCCAAACGCTTCAAGCGCGAAGCTGTCAATCCAAGTACTCTACTGTTGGTTTATCTAGCATGATATATATTGTCTCTCTCGTTTGGCAGAGAGAGAGAGAGAATTAAGGTTTAACGCCACGTTGAGCAATATTTTAGCTATATAGCGACGATGAAACAAAATTCTAAGTATTCGAGTTAATAACTAAGTAATCCAAAACAATAAAACTTACACACATTAAAACTTCTACAACAAAGCGATTTCTCTCAAATAATTTAAGATACAGTCTTCTTTCACTCGACTGAAAGAATCTTCTAAAGTAGCTGCTCGATAAAACGAATCTCTTGCAATCTTAAAATCTATACAATCGATATGAACATGTTTCACTGTGAGATCGTCGTGGCATGGAATATACCTTGGTACTGGCTCTTTTTTATAGTAAACGTGGGTCAGTTAATCGTGTATCTCCGATGCTGCATCGCCTGATCATGGTTTGATCCAAGCGTTTCTGGCTGTTCAGATGAGTATAGCCTACGTTTTTTTGAATTAAGAAGTTTGTTATTATTCACAGTATCCCATTAAGATTGAAACAGCTTTCATACATAAGTACAGATAGAGGGTCTGAAATCGCTATTTCGGATTTCAAATGGATCAATCTCGTTATCTAGGGCTGCCTTAACCATTTCATCAGCCCCATCATTACCTTTGATGCCAACGTGACAAGGCAACCAACAACACAATCTGTTGATCAAACCTACAGTCACATAATTGTAGAATATTCAAGAAGATGGGATGAGTTGAAGTTCCACTTTTAATCGCTCGAAGGCGTGACAGCAAATCTGAGAATATGACATATTTTGTCCTTTAAATGGACCCGATAACTTCCCAAACCGACAATGTAGCTTTTGCAGTGAATATCGAACTTTTACCTGGTAGCTGGTAGTCGACAGGTTTTACTTTTGGAACTAAAGATAGTAGCACATGCTACTCTCTAACCATCTTTAGAACAATCTGTATAAATAGCCTGATGCGATCTGTATTTTTCTCTTAGTATACCAAATTCCTGTGTATACGCAAACTGGCTCGTGCTGCCTTTTTTGTGTTTCGTTAGTGTTACATCTACTTCCGTCTTAGCTAACTGTCATGGCTGAATTGGTAAGAGCGTGTTAGTTAAAATTTGAGTAAGCTTAATACCAGCTGCTACAATGTGTGGTTTCATACGAATTCCAAGAGATGGAATAATGAATGGTTTCTTCAAATAGAAATCCACGTACTGAGGGTTGAAAACGCAGTTATATGCAGAATTCGAATGATTTGATCGAACTTTTGTGATATATTGCAGTGATAGTTTAATTCCTCAATGTTCCAAAGAAAAATCATCTGCTTCGACATATAAGCTTTCTTTAAGGGATGTTTTGATCGTTTCAAGTCAAAGTCTTAATCATTAATGGAGAATAAGGTCTAACGTTGCCAAGTTAGATTTGCTTGCGCCGTTGCAAAACAATAGAGCCATAATCAAGTTTGGACGAACAAGTGATCGATAAAAATGGAGAAGTGTTTGCTAATCTCCTCCCCACTAATTGTTGGCAACTACCTCCAACAAATCAAGAGCGTTCGTGGATTTATATGCGGTAAGAACGTTAATCGGTGGTCAAACACTATTCCTAAGAAGCTGACCTCTTTTACTACTCTAACCCTCAGTTCCACCTAATATAAGCACCGGAACCTGGTGCTGGAGATACTTCCTGCAAAAGTGTATACAATTTGTCTTAGCTCTGAAGAATTTGAGGTCATTTTCTAGACACCATTTCTGAATTCTATTTAGACAAGGTTGTAATGTTCTCTCAATATTGTGTATACCTTTTCCACTGCACGAAATGTTGAAATTGTCTACAAAGAGTGAACCAATTTATTCAAAACTGCCGCTAATCTGTTGATCTTGGTACTAAACAGAGTAGTAGACAAAATACTGCCCTGTGGGACACCCTGGTCAAAATGGTCAGACATGGTTGTACCCAAGCGAACTTGGAATTGTCTATCATTCAAAAAGTTGGAAATGGAAATGGGTAAACGGCCCATTAATCCAATAATATGAAGGTCTTTTGGAATCCCGTATTTAAATGTAGTATCATGGACTTTTTGTAAATCGAAACGGATAGAAACTACATGTTCATTCTTGGCGAAAGCATTCTTGACATTGGAATTCAATCTGACGAAATGGTCAGTGGTGCTACTATTTTCACGGAAATCAGCTTGAATATCATATTTATTTTCAGTTTCTAGGTACCAAACAATTCGATCATTTATCATGCGTTCCATTGTTTTACCAACACAGCTAATCAGTGAAACATGGCGATAATTATCAGGGTCTGTATGGTTACGGCCAGGCGTTAATATTGGTATAACAATGGCATTATGCCATGACGGTGGAAAGTCTTCAGAATCGTTAGCTTTCTTGAGAGAAGCATGGAGTCCCTCAATAGTAAACATAACGTTATAGCCTTCACGGTTATTGGAAGAAACTTTTATTTCATTGTTCTCCAGACTTATTTACAGACTCTACTCTGTCAGTTGATTTCCATCTTTGAGATGATGAACACTGGACTTGGAGCTGGAACTGCGAAGACTCAATTGTCTTGATTTGCCTCGAACCGACTCCAATGTCTTCATTTGCCACGAACAGTCTCCAATGTCTTGATTCGCTGCGAAGCGAATCAGCTTTTTCTTTGACAAAATGGCTGGAGATAATAACGTACATTTTTAACTGAGCGAAGGACAGCCTTTCCTCAATCATCTTTTCATCACAAAACTGTAGTTGGCAGCACTTGCGTAAATAAACTCCTGAAGAGATCATTCGATAAATCAATATCTATCAAGGTTTAAATTACGTTGGAATAATAATCATATCGAATCCTGTTCAACTGGAATGTTCTACCACATTTTAATTGTTTTCCTGTCGGTGGAATTGATATCGCTGATGATTGGTGTGTCTGTTCTCCGTTGGTAGCTTGTACTTTGGTTCTCGTAAATCCTTATGGTTCATATCGATTGAGGGTCTATGAAGTGGGAACCTAGCATTCCTGATAAATTTGCCTGGGCACGCTATGCAATAGAAAAAAAAGTCTAAATGGATACGAGTGTGATCAATTGTATTCCGCAGATGCATCGTCTTTACAAATCGCTCTGATATTGTTAATCACCATGTTAACAATTCATTCGCCGATTTTTCTGTGCAATATAGAGTGTTCGCTTTCATGTCTCAAAGTGGTATTGTAGTCCAATAGGGCCGTCGGCAATAATAAAATCCCGTGTCCACTCACAAACGGTTACGTGTACTGGTGTTTTGTAAAGCGAATTCAGAATTTCAATGGCATCCAATTGAGCCACACAGCAAAATGATATGTGGTTAACAACTTATTACTGATTTCTATATATGTGATATATAGTTAGTTGTTTGAATTACTGAGAGTTCTTCAATGAAGGAGGCGAAACTTTATCGTGGTACAGTAACGTATCGACGAACGACGTATGGTCCGATAAATAAACAAAAAAACTGCAATTATTTACTGGAATCGACCAGCAACTGTGGCTGGCTATCACTGAGGAACAGCGTCACAAGTAGTGTTTAGGGACCAGAAGATGCAACAGACAAAAGCGATGATCAAGACAAATATAAAAGTATACAACGACGAATTGCGCAGAGATAATTTGCCTAGGCAAGTGTTAATAGCGTAACTCGGTCAGAATGCCTGGGAGTAGCATTAATTTAGGCACAATCAAAATTACTTACACTTTACCACCACGCAATACAGATAGAATATTCACACTTATCATTCAATAAAGAAACATTAAAAAACGCGACGCGTACAGGGGCGTCATTGTAGCAAGCTGTATTACTTTTTATTAGACATATACTGATATCATTAAGTATTTGCTGATATCTTTTATGATTTGGTGATTTCATCAAATAAGCAGGTGATATCTTCCAATGATTTGCTAATCTCATTCAATGAGTTGTTGCTGACTGCAAATAATCTAGTCATACAAACAAACGATGTGATGATCTCATAATATCATTCCATGATATCAGCAATCTATTCCATGATATCGGCAATTACTTTAATTTCCTGATATCTCCAAATGCATTCGTGATATCATTAAATATGGCGGAAGGTGCAAATAAGCGTAATAGTTAATGCCTCCTCCATTCTCGTCCTGTTGTTTGATAAATTAACTTATCCATACTGTTAAAGTCCTCTACTGACTAATGACACTTTTACTCAGCAAAGAATCAGACAGTAACAATAAATCAATATAACCCAAGAAGTGAGTGACTGAGTGAATAGAATTTAACGTCGATTTCAACAATATTTCAACTATATCGGGAAGAGTAAAAACACCAGTTGTGTTTTTGGGTGATGTAGGGAATAGCCGTCGCTATCAAAACACTAGTATATATCATACGCCAGACTATACTAATAAAACACAAATAGGATCATGCATATAAGTGTGGGAAAATATATATACAGTAATGGAGATAGCCACTTCCACATCGTTTTATGGACATGTATACACATTCAATAGATCAGCATTTTAGTCAAATGAGTTGAGGCCGGAGGTGAATTGTAATGATCTCTGGAAAGACAGCCAAAATGGAGCATGGAGTGTATATATGAAAGGCAGAACTGATAGCCATACTCCATCACTGGTTGGCTATTATGGCAAGAGATAATACAAATCCACTCAGACAACAATGACTAATCTCTCCAGACAACAGTCCCGTTGTCTTATTGTTGACGCATAACAGAGGGGGAAAACTCTTACAATAAAGGTTGAACTGAAAGGTGATAGTCACAATGAATCCATTTGGTTTCTTGGATCTTTATAGGTATAAATGAACTAATGCTTCTAAGCTGGCCGTGTGCAAAAGTTATCCAAAGATTAGCATATAAGCACGACCCGGCTCGTGATTGGTTAATAAGTGAAGACCGGCCTGCTAGTTGGAAAACAAGCTGTAGATCTGTAATTGATACTTGCAAATGTCACATAACTCGCGTCTCTATTTTCAACGTTCTGTTGACATTTCTTTCACTCCTTTTTCGAGGAGCATTCTGTACGGACTTGTTTTAAGATGGCCGCGTCCAAGAAAATATGTGTTTCTCCAATAGTTGCTGGTGAACGATATGGTTTCATACCGTGCCAGCAATGACAAATAATCTGGGTTTAATTATGGTATGGATTTACTGCTGACACGAAGTCAGCAAAATCGCTTCTCATGTTTGTGATATGGGTATTTAGTGCAGGATAACCTATATGATGTGGGTACTTGTGTAATCAGATAGTTCGACTGCGAAACCGGCACCGATGGACAAGCAGTGGCGTGATGGCCTCCATCTAAGCATGTCCCATGTAAACTTTGTATGAACTCCGTACAAATTAACCCTATCTGGCCTGGGCTTTTTGGGACGTATCCTGGCCTGTGGAGGGGGGGGGGGAATGACCTCCTCCAAATATTTTTCTCACCCCTTCAGCTAGATTATTGAAACTTATCACACCATACCCTTGGGTCAAGCTCGACTAGAAAATGTAAAAAAAATCCAAGATGGCCGCTTGGATGACGTCACAGTGACGTCATTTTCAACACGGCATTTTTTCGTCTAATTTTCGGTCAGATTTTCCGAATTTTTTATTTATGCAATTCCCCCCCCCCCCAGGCCAGGTAGGGCTAAACACAGATTAACACAGATAATCACCACCAATATACCAGTCAATTCTCAACCACATCACTGGGACATAATACCCCAGCCACCAGTTAGATTTTCGGACAGAATTCCCACCGAAAGGCACAACATCGGAAGCGATATAATAAAATATTGAAATCGCTATTTGTCGAACGTTTCGATCACTTTGCTATGTCTCTGTTGCTATACCTCTGTTGACCTTGTGATATCAAGAATGCTCTAGGGATCATTTTTCGCATCGATCTAAGTGAGCAGATGAAAGTAGTTCCCGCATTTGCCAAACTGGAGGGAGATCCCGCGGGTTGTACACAAAAGCTCGTGTGTGTGAGCCCAGACTCCCGTGGAGATTAACACACAAAGTTAGGAACTGTTAAGCTACTAAATGGTTATTTAAATCTTCAAGTTTCAGTAGATCTGAATTTGACATGAGAACAGGCACCGTGTTTCTCATGGCGTCACAGTGCGTAAAAACCAGGTGGTAACGGTCAACTTCCGGTATTAAGGACAGGGAAGTAGTGGAGCGAGCCCGTGAAACGGAACATACTCTCTGAGAAGGCTTATTCTGGTTTTGTTATATAAATGGTTCCCCTTAAATCTTTCGTCATATTTACTGATATCATTAAATTAAAAGTATTTGTTGATATCATCAAATCATCTGTTTATATCAGCAAATAATTTACTGATATCAACAAAAGTCCAAGACGAACGTAGTTTTTCAGTTATGATGAAATTTTAGTCCCAGACGCGTCCGTCCGTCAAAATATCATCCAAGACTTCACGAGGTCATCTAAGATTGCAAATGACAGTCAAGACTACATATGACCACACGAAGGTATGACGCCACTTCCACCATCATCACATGTATGTGTTCACGAGATAAAACTACCTTCCCCAAACATTTTCGCCATCCGTTTTCAGTAACTATACCCCCGATTCTCACAACCATAAATTAAAAATTTCAGTTTATTGTTGCGAAATCTTGATACCACTAGCCTCATATCAGGTTGCGTTATTTTCGAACCAAGCGTTGAATGTACATGTGACTGGATTTGTATGTAAGGTTATTGTAATCGTGTGTCTGGTGACGCCCACTCAATGTGATCATGTGCAGTCTTGGGTGGTCACGTGGAGTCGTAGATGAAAGCTCGTCATCATGACGATTTTTTGCGTCTTGAATTAAACTTAAGCCTTGAATGAAGGACAGCTTATTCGTCTTGGGCAAGAGTAATTACAACACATATAAGGGAAGTGGGAAGCGGTGCCGACATACTGACAGAGCCACATGACTTCACAGTATAGTTTTCCGGTTAACCTATTGTAAAGCCCATATCAATAATCTAACGATTCGTGATATGTGTTGTATCTCCGGTACGCTTTTATTATATCTGTTAATGTGGCAACTTGGATGATATGACCACACGGCCCCTAGCACCGGCATAAGCGGTATTAGATACAAATCTAGAGAGCTATGATGGAAATGCTCTGACACCTCGTATATTGGTAACTGGTGAGCTGTTTCGCTGTGACAACTCGTACACTGGGGATTGGTGAGCTGTATCGTCGTCAGATGAAAATGACGGCATTTAACACAAAAGACTAGTCCGTAAGGCCCGATGTCGACCCAGCATCAACTTCCCACAAATGCCAACATATATCAAAGATCAAAAGGTCTGTACAGGGGGCGAGCCACGGGGACGAAACGACAACACAGATAAGGGAAGTGGGAAGAGGTGCCGACATACTGACGGAGCCACATGACTTCACAGTATAGTCTTCCGGTTAACCTATTCTAAAGCACATACCAAGAATCTAGAATACTGTTGAACTGAAAAACAGTTGAGTTGGCCTATGAATTGTGATCTAGAAATCATGATCTGATGTAAATAGTTGATTATAGGTCTTGAAGTTAAATTGTCGGTCTTGTATAATTTCGCTCTGGAATTCCATAGTTCTCCCTTGATTATAAGTTTGATATATCTAGATATCTATTTCTAATATACTTGAGTAGCGTCTTAATATCAAGTCGAGGGCAGTTCAGTAGAGATTGACCCCTATCTAATGCATGTGATAAAAACCATCGAACACATGAGTTGCTGGGCCAATCATATACACATCACTGAAGGCAGATTCTCCTACTCGGGTTGCCTTGGCCTGTAATATTCCAAGTTTGACTTTAATATCAAATACAAATGTGATTTGACCTTTGAACTTATTATGCCGGAAGTGAGTGACAAGAGCAACTCCTACCGCGCCTGTGCCACACGCTAAGATTTCACCATTAACCACTGATGCGTAAGCTCGCATTTTTAGTTGACCCGTGAGCTTCTCCTGCTCAACAAACATCACATTGATTTTGTTCGGATAAAGCTGGCTGTTCAAACGTATTATATCGCTAGCTGTATGTATATCGAAACGTTCCACTTCATCCACGTACATAACGTGGGTGGGAGATCCGGTATAGACAAAATAATTATTGGCATCGTACGACTCAATGGCTCGAACATCACCCATTCTGACGTGAACTAATCCTGCCTTGGTATCATAAAAACCACGATGTTCGCCATCGACATCACAGAACACGAACTCTTGATCGCTTTGTGTAATTCCAACACGACATGCGTATTTAACCACACATCTACTCCCATTGTAACCAGCGTTATTGTCAGTGCCGTCACACCGGTAGCCAATCATTTCAAAGGCACAGTTCTGATGACCGCCATGTCTACAGTTTCGTATTTCGAACAAATAGGCAGAACCAATACCAGTTTTCACGTCACACATCAATTTCACCAGTTCCCTGTCACCAAAGTCATGACATCTCTCCCTGTTATCGACGATGATAAAGTCGTTTCCCAGTCCATGGTATTTGGAGAAGGGAATTGATCTCATCTTAGTTACGGTTGTTTCACTGTTATATTACAAAATATATACGAGCAGAGGAACACATCTATTTTGCGTTTCAGTGAGTATCAACGTAGTTTGAACACCGGCAGCCTACCAGCCTAGAAACCGTTGTCTGAATATAGGTGTGTAACTATCCCATGGGCAACTCGCCAGTTGGTAAACATGTAGGTTAATATATCGTGCATGCCTGTCCATATCTAGGTACGGCATATCATGTAGTTCGACTCGTGGTGTGGATTCGAGCAAGGACTACGATTGCGTTTGCTTATTTTGTGCGGGGATATGATGTCGTCGTACCTTCAGAACGGCCTCTCGGGATGTCACATGAGTGAAGAACGTTATGATTAATCCCAAATCACGAACAAAAGCAACTGTAACTTGCATTATAATTTAGCCAGTCTTACTCCCTGATCGTGGGCAAGTTAAACAGAAATGAGAGACAGTGACGTACTGACATTTCAGTTTTCCTGACCTCTTTTCAGACGAATATTTTTTCCCAATAGTACTTACTTGCTAAATTTGTATTATCACGAATGAGGCAGTGCTGTTTCAGTGGATATTTAGACAGAAACATGTATCAACTAGTACTTACCTACAAAAGCTGTATTATCACGAATGAAAAACAGCTGTTTCAGTGGATATTTCGACATTCGAAAATTTCGAGAGCAAATGTTTATGATGATTTCGAATATGCAATATGCTTGCATGTAGGAATTAATAACCAGTCATACGACATTTAATAATATGTCCTGAAGTAAACAAGACCTCACAGTTAGGGGTTGATAGGAAAATCCTTAAGTTGCACTCTTATGAACTAATCAACTGAACCGTGATAATGTGAAGCCTCTACCCCGTCATTTAAATACGAAACGCTTGTCTGCATTTCATGACAGAAATGAACAAGAGCTGTGATTTTCTTAAATACCGAGGCCCTTCTATCAACTTATCCACGTAGATTCAAGTTCTACTAACACATTAGAAATTATTAACACTCCCCAAACGAGTGAGATACATTTGAACACTCCAGAAGTAGGCAGTCAACCGTGTTATATTCTTCCCTTTCCTCGTGTGTCAAAGTCCAGAGGATCCTGTATTTTATGCAACCGGAAGAGAAAAGGGGTTAAAGCGGTACCATGCGAAGTACGTGTGGACATCTTCATACCACACGGTGTTCTGGTCTCTGTTGGCGTCCTTTGCTGCAAAGAACACTTGAACACAAATAATCTGAAAACAGGAGAAGTTCTAAATACTTCCGAACTCCGAAACCAAACAAGTCCTCTTAATCAAGAAGAGCTAGCTGAGCTTCTTGAACAGCACTGGAAAGCGGCAGAGAGCAAACGAATCAGCTTCGACAGGAAAAGATGCGTAACTGGATTAAATAGACAGCAATTTTATGACATTGGATCCCATGCCACCTCAACATCCCCATTAAGGAATGTCCGACAAGCTGTTGGCATTCTGATGATGACGCTCAGGACTGGATTATCACTCAGGTAAATAAACAATATTGTTCAAGTTTTAAACAGAATGCGATGAGATGGTAACAATTAGATGTCTCGACAATGAGGGGCTATCACAATACACATTATTCAATGAGATATGTGACTACCACTTCCTGTTTGTCGATCTCCTGTAATAAACTTGAACTAGAAATTCAGCGAAACATGCACTGCTACAGGATTCCAATGAACCTGCATTCCATCACATCGGAGGAGATGTCATGAAATCTCACACAACGGACAATTTACATCCAAAAAGCAGCAAATACAGTTTTCATCGCCGGTGCTTCAGCATGCACAAGCATCGTCCACTCGTGAAACCATGATCATTACGACCACAGACTGCTATATCCTGAGCCTCAATGATCCATATCATGCCGACGACAAAAACAACGACGCTGCCATTACCAAGCACACGATGAAGAGCAATTCAGAAAACATGATGGCATGGCTACAAGAAGAGGATGTTCTCATAGTGGATCGCGGATTTCGGAATGCATTAGTGTTCCTGCATGAGTGTGTAGTTCGTATCGAGTCGTCCCCATTTCTTTAAAAGTCATGCAAACCGGTAACAACGGCACTAGCGAATTCTCCCATGCTTCTAACCAACATCAGATGAGCGATCGAAAACGTCAACGGCCGAAGAAAGATCTGAGATATCTGAACAACGTTGCGCCGAACGCAGACATTCCAAACCTGAAAGACTTTCTTTCCATACTGGCAGCAGTGTGCAACAAATACAGACCACTCCTACGAACCAGCAAAGAGGAGGAATATATTGTGGCGTGTAAGATGGTGAAACCCGCAAAAACTGCCAACGAACTACAGCAGCGTGTTCTGTCCGAGCCTGCCTCAACACAGGTTATCGACATGGTTTGCCATGGAGGATACAGAGGCTCTTCCAACCTGGCCAGTTTTTCTCTGAGGATGACATCAGATCCTTCACCTTTGGCATCTACCAGGTAAAGCGGGCACATAGTCTGTGGGCTTATGTAAAAAAAGCAAAATTTTGGGTAGATTCTTGGCACCAATGTTTAAGCACACCTAGAAACATCACTGATTAAGAAAAAAATGGGTGCCAGTTTTTGCATTAACATTTAGGGCCTCCATTTTGAATTTCAAAATGGCCGCCTTTTTTTAGCCGATCTGTATGATTTTTTGTAATTCAACATTATTTTAAACATGTAATCGAAATGTGCGCAAATAATTTGGGTTTGAAATGCATTACAGTTGAGACAAGTGTTCATCTAAACTCGTTTGCATGGATATTAACCTGTTTTCGACGTTATTATCAAGAAATATTGGTATGAATGTGCAACTTCTTACTGTAGTCCGTGAGCTACTAGGGCTCACCTTGCACCCCCCACTACAGACCGAAACTATGTTTTTTATGTGCTTTAGGACATGTCAAATAAGAAACAATTTGTTAACAGTCGATAAACTGGGACTCACTACCCTTTTAATCACTTCGAAATTACTCCTGTGTTAATAAGTACAATTTTTGTGACAATAGGGGGTAGGGTTACAAGAATAGTCTTATCTTCCATAATTATTATCCAATCTTTATAATGTTGGCCGCATATTATTCAGCATTGATTGCTGCATCGAATATTTACAAGATAATATCACTATTTGTTGGGTATGACGTCACACAGGGACCATACATACAAAAGTAGGAGTAGTAGCGAAAGCTGGCGTTTTGGGGTGCGTGAGGGTGTGCTTGAGCGATTGAGGGACCATTCTTGGTTCGAATGCGTCGGGTGAGGTGTCAAAGTGAAGCCCTCGGTATGTAGACCACGGCTTGAGGGATCTCCACATGATCTGTGATGTCATTGGTGACATCAGTAGGAGTAGTAGACAAAGTAGGCATTTGAGGATGCGGAGGAAGGTTTTTGGGGTAGAGATAGACCATCTGTGGTCTAAATGGACCGTGTGGGGTGTCCTCTTGTAACTCTCTGCATGTAGATGCAGAGGGACACCCCACACGGTCCATTTAGACCACGGATGGTCCATCTCTACCCCAAAAACCTTCCTCCGCATCCTCTACTTTATTCTACTCTACTGATGACGTCTGTGACATCACAGGCTATGGAGATCCTGGCCGTGGTCTGCAGCGAGAATGCTGGCACCTCACCCGGCTCAGGCCAAATGGTCCTCCACTCACTAAGCACTCAGCTTTGCTTACTGCTGCTTGCTGCCCATGTATGGCTCCTGTGTGTCATACCCAGCTCTTGTAATATTCGACATGCGAGCTATATTAATGACAACATTATAAGGTGGATAATAGTATGGAAGATAAGACTATTCTTGTAACCCTACACCCTATTGTCACAAAAATTGTACTTATTAACACAGGAGTATTTTCAAAGTGATTAAAAGGGTAGTGAGTCCCAGTTTATCGACTGTTAACAAATTCTTTTTTGACATGCCCTAAAGCACATAAAAAACATAGTTTCGGTCTGTAGGGGGGGGAGGGGGTGCAAGGTGAGCCCCAGTAGCTCACGGAATATGACAAATATTTTCTGCTCACAGTATGTAATAATGCATATCCAATGTGAACCAAATAAATTCCATGAAAATCAGAGCTTCTGAGCTAGTTCACCAGGGCGTTGAAGCGTTAAGCTGGGCGTTGACGGGCGTTGAGACGGGCGTTAAGGCGTAACGACGGGCTTTGACGGGCGTCGCTGCATTTCGATGAATTGGTGTCAATTCCATGGAAATCAGAGCTTCTGAGCTAATTCACCAGGGCGTTGAAGCGTTAAGCTAAGCGTTGACGGGCGTTACTGTCTATAAAAGCGAGCGTATTTCCAAAAACACGCAGTCGACGTTCAACCGTCAGCATGACTTATACTTGCTCTGAGTGCGAACGCACGTTCACCAGACATTACGATATGATGCGACACCAGAACAATATACATGGGATTGAAGACTCCGAGGAGTCCGTTGAGGGGGATGCTGATGCAGAGACTGCTGAGAGTGTATCGACTGATACCGAAACAGAGATTGCTGAGAGTCTATCTAGTGATACGGAGAGCTTGACCTCAGATAGTCAGCATACGTCCGTGGAAAGTGAGGCAGAACCTACCTTCTGGGATCGGATTGTGACAGCAGCTATCAATACTTATGCTGGAGCGTTCGAGGACGCCGGAGAGGATAATTTACAACAGACGTACGCCCAAATGCGCCCCCGCATCAGGAAAACAGCCATGGCGATCTATGAACAGTATACCTTACTACCGCTTGAAATGAAAGGCGACCCCACGCACAGGTCCATCATGAAGGCCAAGCGTCACTTGGAAGAGGCTATGGGGCTACCACCCACCATGGCCCTGGAAAATGCGATCAGAATGCGCAAACAACTGTTTCAGGACATGCTGCCCGAAGAATATCCAGGCCTGTCCGACGATGATTAGAATAAACGGTCCAGAGCCGAAGATGGAACTTGCTGAAATGGCGACTTCTGATTGGACAAGACTACATCTAACGGACAGGAACGAATATGATAGATGCAAATGGTGGCCTCTGATTGGACAAGAGTCTTTTGAGTTGTAAACATACCCAACGCGGCTCCCCCACCGTGGGTATGATGTAATATTGGGGAAAATAAACTATATGAAAAAACTTCTTGTTGTTGTTGTTCTCTCATGTGTGATCCTTGTTTTTGTTGTTGTTCTCTCTCCGGTCTATATCATGGCGTCAAGGCGTTATGTTAGAGCGTTAAGGCATAACTACAAGCGTTGACGGGCGTCACCGCATTTCAAAGAATTAGTGACAATTACATGGAATATCTAGAAAATCAGAATTTCTGAGCTATTTCACCAGGGCGTTGAAGCGTTAAGCTTGGCGTTGGCGGGCGTTGCTACAATATGACACCTCATACGACGCATTCGGACCAAAGATGGTCCCTCTCTACACCAAATACCTTCCTTTCACTGCCCCAAAATGTCCACTTTGGCTACTACTCGTACTGATGACGTCACCAATGACGTCACAGATGACTTGAACATCCCTCAAATTGGGGTCTACACCCCAAGAGCTACAAAATGACACCTCACACGACGCATTCGGACCAAGGATGGTCCCTCTCTACACCAAATACCTTCCTTCGCTGCCCCAAAATGGCCACTTTACTTACTACAACCAACTGCGCATGCGCAGATTGACGCGACTTGCATTTGAAAACACACCATTCTGACTCTAACCCACACAAGCTTCACTTTGACACCTTCCACGACCCATTCGGACCCATAGCGGTCATCTCTACCCCAAACACACACACACATACCCCCCCAAAATGCCTGCTTTCTATACTACGGCCAGACTGCGCATGCGCAGAATGACCATATTTCTACCCCACATTCACGCCACCAGATGCTCCATTACATAGGCTTCACATGGATACCTCACACGACCCATTCGAACCGTGAATAGCCCATCTCTAACCCAAACACACCCACACACACCCCCCAAAATGCCTGATTTCTATACTACGGCCAGGCTGCGCATGCGCCGATTATTGACAACGTTCGAATTATTAGTGTAGTCAAGTGCTCCTGCATGAGAGCTTCAAAATAAGACCTCATACGACACCATTGGGCCACCAGGGACTCACCTAGACTCCAACACGTCCACCCAGTATGGATTTATACATACATTGGGCTTATACCCCAGTATATGGGTCTATATGGGGCTATAGACAGACCTCAAACTTTTTCAAAAATTTCACCGTTTCGTGCCGGGACACTTCCTATCATGTTTGTCTTGACGAGACAAAACAAATCAAAACAACCATACCGCAAATGTCTAGAAGTACGTTTCCCAGTGAGACAAACATTGGTCCTATACCCCTAGTATGGGACTATATGGGTCTATATGGGGCTACGTAAACAAATCCTGAAATCTGGTGACCATCTTGGATTTTTGCTAATTTAGAGTATTTATAGTGTTCTTATTTTGTTTCAAATGAATGGTTGGCCCCTTTATAAGAGTTTAGATAAAATGAAACAAATATTGGATGACATTTGAATGAATAATTGGCAATTATGTTTAAAAAATGATTTTCGATGATGGCCATTTTGAAATTCAAAATGGAGGTCCCAAATGTTAATGGAAAAACTGGCACCCATTCTTTTCTTAATCAGCGAACTTTCTAGATGTGTTTAGACATGAGTGCCAAGAATCTACCCGAAAAAATGACAAATCTGGAAAATATTACGTAAGCCCATAGACTAACACAGCTATACTGAGGGGTATTACCATGGGACAAAATACTGAAATTTTTCTCACCAATGCAGCTGGTGATCTCGTCGATGTCCGGATACAGTCTCGCCATACATCTTCGAAACAACACCATTTTTGGATCCAGTACGAAAACTTGACGATCATGGGTGGTGTATGCTGTTGTGCATACTTATCACTTACAGACATACGAAGAACAATCAGACGCATATTGAGCGTGTACGATATGATACATGACAACGCGAATGAAAACAAATAATTAAATTGCACTTGAGAAAACAAATGTCTCCGACGTCTATCAGCAACTACTCTCTATTTGATGATATCAGCAAATACTTTATATTTGATCATATGACTAAATAGTGGAAATCATAGCATGGAAGATACTTTGTTCAGAAAGAGAATTAATCTCCTCACAGAGCATGTTCCATTCAGAGGATCGCTCCACCATTTCCCTACCCTCAATAGCGGAGGCTGACCTTTACGACCTGGCTATGACGCACTGTGGCGGGCACCTTCCCCCCCCCCCCCCCATCACACACGAGATTCTCGACCGGACCTCACCCTTCAGCTGTGCATATGACCGAGCTACTTATATCTGCCCACTCATATCAATGTGGAAAATAATCCCTAGATCGTTCGTGATATCGCAAGGTGAACGCACATATAACACAGAATAGAAAAGTGATCAGAACGTTCGACAAATAGCGCGTTTATTATGTTATGATGTCACTTCTGACATTGTGCAGTTCTGATGGAAATCCTATCCGAAAATTTGACTGGTGGATGTGTTAGTATCCGCAGTGAGATCGTTGAGTATTGACTGGTATATTGGTGGAGATTATCTGTTTTAATCTGTGTTTAGCTTATGTTGAGATCATGAGTTTACAGGGGCATGCTTAGATAGACAACCTCACACCGCTGTGTCAATCTGTACTGAATTTAAGACTATCTGATTACATCCAGTCGTACCCATATCATATCAATATCAAAAGAAACCATATGGATTCATTGAGGCTTTGTCGATTTTATCTTTATCATAAAAACTTTGCCCCTTATTACGGGTCAGTAAGGAGACGATGGGACTGTCAAGAGAGACATATAGTATGCGCTATCTCCTGCCCTAATAGCCAAGCAGTGATGGAATAAGACTATCGGTTCTGAACTCTATGTGTACACTCCATATCCCATGTTCGTCGGGTTTCCAGAAATCATTACAATTCCCCTCTCGCCCCACACACGTTTTACTCAAATGCTCATCTAATGAGTATGCGTGTACATGCAAATAACTCACGACGGAGAAGTGTATCTCCCCTACTGTATATATATATTCCTATAACCTCGTATTCATGATTCTATTCGTGTTTTATTGGTATAGACTGGCGTATGATATATATATTGGTGTTTTGACAACGGCGGCTATAAAGCATATTCCCTACATCACTCAATCTACCGTAGTTGTATTTTATTGATTTGTTGTCATTGTCCTACTTTTCCAGTAGCAAAAAAAACATGTCATTTTCCGACAGATGGCTTTATCAACTGGAATAAATTAATTTGCCAAACAACTGGACGAGAACGGAACAGGCATTAACTTTTAGACTTGCTTTCACCGTCCGACATATTGATGATATCATTAAATGATTTGCTGATATCACTGAATCAGTCGATTTGCTGATATCATCAAATGATTTGCTAATATCATCAAATAATTTGCTGATATCATCAAATAATTTGCTGATATCATCAAATGATTTGCTGATATCACTAAATGATTTGTTGATATCCTCAATCATTTGGTGATATCACAAATCATTCGATGATATCATCAAATCATTTGAAGATGTCAGCGAACATTTAGTGGTAACAGCAAAAAAAATGTAAAACGACTTGCAATACGGCCGAAGGGATAAAGCTGTGTGAAGAGGGTATATGAAAAGCGCGGTAGTAATGCCGCTTACCATAGCGTTATGCCATATCACAGTAATATATAACCGTATTACTTGAATTCGTTGTCACATGTAGTGGTCGTATTTAGTTACCATAAACTGCGATGACCTTACATTGAATATGATCATTCAACGTTTTGTGTTGTTTTCAAACAAGAGCCAAATGTTCATTATCAACCACCGGTGGCCTTTTCTTTTCTATTGTATTCAATTCAGTTGTAGGGAAATCTGGTATCGCCTATGTAAGGCGACATCAATTGAACAGCCAACGCCTGACCATTGTAGTATCACAGTCGACATTCATGTGGTGTTACATATGCGATGCAGATTTAATGTTAAATGAACATAGACGCACAGTAATCTGATTCTGCTGGTGGACGTTTCGCACCCGAGGCTTCCCTCTGTTCAAATCATTGCGAGTGATACATTGTAAACATGATGGAGAAAGAATCACTTGGTCTGCGTCCTACCCCACGGGTGTTCTGTTCTGAATGCGAAGTTGCATTCTATAACTCTCTCCCCCCCCCCCGTTTCGGTTGTTTTTGTCCCCCGCCGCAACGCGGCCGGGGACTTTAAAATGGTTCTTGCTTCTATGTGTCCGTGCATGCACGGACATGTCCGTGCAAATACTTCGTAAGCAATAACTTCTAAATGCTTCGTCGGATTCCTCCGAAATTTGGCATCTGCACTCTTTGCGACAAGACGTCTCTTGGTATTACATTTCAGCAAGATCCGCCTGTAGGTGGCGCCACTGGGTCTTGTTCCAATCTTTAGTGCATGTCCGTGCATGTCCGTGCAAATACTTCATAAGCGATAACTCCTAAATGCTTTGTCGGATTCCTCCGAAATTTGGCATCTGCATTCTTTGCGACAAGACGTCTCTTGGTATTACGTTTCAGCAAGATCCGCCCATGGGTGGCGCACTGGGTCTTATTCAATCTTTAGTGCATGTCCGTGCATGTCCGTGCAAATACTTCTTAAGCGTGCTTTCTGCCAATGCTTAGTCGGATTCCTCAAAATTTGGCATCTGCATTCTTTGCGACAAGACGTCTGTTGGTATTACGTTTCAGCAAGATCTCTCTGCCTGTAGGTGGCGCCACTGGGTCACTGTTCAATCTTTGATGCATGTCCGTGGATGTCCGTGCAAATACTTCGTAAGCAATAACTTCTAAATGCTTTGTCAGATTCCTCCGAAATTTGGCATCTGCATTCTTTGCGACAAGACGTCTCTTGGTATTACGTTTCAGCAAGATCCGCCTGTAGGTGGCGCCGCTGGGTCTTGTTTCAATCTTTAGTGCATGTCCGTGCAAATACTTCGTAAGCGATAACTCCTAAATGCTTTGTCGGATTCCTCCGAAATTTGGCATCTGCATTCTTTGCGACAAGACGTCTGTTGGTATTACGTTTCAGCAAGATCCGCCTGTAGGTGGCGCCACTGGGTCTTGTTCCAATCTTTAGTGCATGTCCGTGCATGTCCGTGCAAATACTTCGTAAGCGTTAACTCCTAAA
Organism: Hanleya hanleyi; assembly: GCA_036873755.1. NCBI lineage: Eukaryota > Metazoa > Mollusca > Polyplacophora > Lepidopleurida > Hanleyidae > Hanleya > Hanleya hanleyi. The sequence continues at coordinate 30,922 of JAVTVY010017315.1, read as the reverse complement.
TGCTTTGTCGGATTCCTCCGAAATTTGGCATCTGCATTCTTTGCGACAAGACGTCTGTTGGTATTACGTTTCAGCAAGATCTGCCTGTAGGTGGCGCCACTGGGTCTTGTTCCAATCTTTAATGCATGTCCGTGGATGTTCGTGCAAATGCTTCATAAGCGATAACTCCTAAATGCTTTGTCGGATTCCTCCGAAATTTGGCATCTGCATTCTTTGCGACAAGACGTCTGTTGGTATTACGTTTCAGCAAGATCCACCTTGTAGGTGGCGCCACTGGGTCTTGTTCCAATATTTAGTGCATGTCCGTGCAAATACTGCGTAAGCGATAACTCCTAAATGCTTTGTCGGATTCCTCCGAAATTTGGCATCTGCATTCTTTGCGACAAGACGTCGCTGGTATTACGTTTCAGCAAGATCCGCCTGTAGGTGGCGCCACTGGGTCTTGTTCCAATCTTTAATGCATGTCCGTTCATGTTTGTTCAAATCCTTCGGAAGCGATAACTTTCGAACAATTTGTCGGATTTCTTCGAAATTTGGTAAATGCATTCCCTGCGACAAAACACCATTGGTGATGCGTTTCAGCAAAATCCACCCGGAGGTGGCAGCACTAGAGTTCATTCCATTATTACATGCTGCAAGTGATAACTTAGAAACACTTGGTCGAATTTCTTTGAAATATCCTACATATGTACCTTTCTGGGTAAAATGAGAAACGTTGCGGCTCATCGGATTCTTCTCAAATTTGGCATGCATTTACTATGCCAGGAGCTGTTGCCTGGGATTGCCTTTCGCTCACTTGCACTCACAGGTGGCGCCACCTGGTGGCAACATCACAAATTCGTTTCCGGGTAATAACTTGAGAACTGACCATCGGATTCTTCTCAAATTTTGTATGAATGTACCGTGACATAAGATGTCGCTTGATAATACATTTCACTGACTTGCGCCTAGAGGTGGCGTCACCTGGTGTCAAAATCTAAATTTGGTTTCTGAGCAATAACTTGAGGACCCTCATCGGATTCTTCTCAAATTTGGTATGCAGATGTCCCCACGATACCATGTTCCTTGGGATTGTATTTTTCCCGCTTCTGCCTACAGGTGGCGTCTCCTGGTGGAAAAATTTGTTTCCGGGCAATAATTTGGCAACTGCTCATCAGATTATTCTCAAATTTTGTATTCATATGTGACCCGCCCCAAATAACATGAACACCGGTGGGCATCTAGTACCGGCAATAACTTGAGGACCCCTCTTCAGAGTCTCAAAGTTCATATGCCGATACCATGACATGAGATGTCATTTGGGATTGTGTTTTGCCTGCTTGCACCTACAGGTGGTGACTCCTTGTGGCAAAGTTTAAATTTGGTTTCTGGGCAATAGGTTGAGGATGCCTTCATATTCTTGTCAAATTTAGTTTGCAGATAATATGCCATGAGTTGTCTCTTGGGGTTGCATTTCGGTTACATAATTTGCATGCTACATGGTAAAGAAAATATATTACAGTAGCAATCAACATTCAGTCAGCCATTCGGAGTTGATCTCAAAACCTGGGAAGGTGGAAAGACCCCTCTGCTTCTTACGCCTGTGAAGTAGCTGTTGCCATCCTCATGAATATCTTCTGAAACCGACAGCGCTTATAAATATTGCTGCCATTTTGGCGGGGGACCTAGCATCCTCTGGCTGCTTGTTATAGTTATGAATCGTTTGGGCGGTCAGATGTCCAACTTGACTGATAATCGCTGGACTACATTTTATTAAGTATAATGAAACAAAGCTGATAAAAATTGGATAATTCAATGCAGTCTCTTTTAAAATCGTCATGACAGGGAGTGTTGGCATTACATTTTTAAAGCGGTAGATACAGCTCCATTTTACCTGAGTATATACTTTATGTAGCACTCTCACACATGGCGGCATAACAGCTGTTAATCGACGAATGACGTATTGTTTTCATTCGTCTCTCGATGGTTTCGCGCTATTCTCTCGAAGCTTTCTCGGTCAAAATTTCTGGACATTCTCTCGATCAACATAAATTCATTGATTCTCGGTGAGTTCAAAAAGACGAATAAAAAGCTATCGGGAAAATCGATTGAGAATTTTGAAAGGATTTCGTTTCTTTTCTTCATATATTTCTCTCGACATTCTCTAGAAGAATTCTCGATAGGATCGGAATTTCTTCGAGAAATGTAACGAAAATTCCCGATTGAAGGAAAAACGATTAATGGAGACCCTTCCTAAAGTAGCGTTTGGCGTAAAGACCGAACATGAGTAAGGTCTAACGCGAACACTCTTCTAGCTATGAACGAGTGCTCGAGATTGTGAGGAACAATTAATTCATTGTACCCGAGTTAATAAAATTGCTTTGGCGGCACGACACAGAACTTTATTAAACAAAAAACGGCAAAAACTATAAAAAAAATAGAATCTTGCCCGAATCATTGTACATATGCGAATACAATGTATCATCTGGATGTATGTTGGATCTAATTTTTCACCTCTTGTCATTTATGATCTCCTTGAATCGTTTTATTGATTACAGATACAATGGTTATTGATGTTCAGCAAAGTGTATCCATGCCATATTCACTCTTATCGTACGCGTTTAACAGCTTTCCTATCCCGCAATACCAAATTACCCAAATGCGATGAATTTTTCCCCAAAACCCGATGGATTATTGAATATGTCTGTGAACACTATTATTCGAAAGAGCTAATAACCTTTACTTTTTGCAAATGTTTTCTGTGTTAATGTTCAGTTTCCAATGTCATTCTGCAATCGAGGCGTCGTTGAGATTTAGGAGCGTTAACCCTATCTGGCCTGAGCTTTCTGAGACCTGTCCTGGCCTGGCCGTGGGGAGTTCCGAAATTCACCCCCACCCAATTATTTATCTTACCCCTTGAGCTAGTGGACTGAACCTTACCACACTACACCCTTGTGTCAAACTTTACCAGAAAGTGTCAAAAAATCCAAGATGGCCGCTTTGATGACATCACAATCACGTCATTTTCAAAAACGTGTTTTTTGGGTCGATTTTTTTTGTGAGATTTTCCGAATTTTTTATTTATGCAATTTCTCCGCAAAAAACTGCATGATAAATTAGTAAATATTAACGTGATGTGAAATAAAATAGCTTTTGCCCACTTTTCATCGCAGAAAAGCAGAAATGTTGAAGAAATTTGACGAAAACGTCACTTTTTCTGGTACCACATTTGTCCGCCATCCTGAATTTACCCATGACCCTCTGTTCGGGGATTATGCAAATAAGCTCAAAATGATCCCAATATGACAAACTATAAAGTCACGGAGTTTCAGCTCTCCGTTTTTTTGTCGTGCCGGAGATAGCGCAGAAAGATTGGTAGGGGGAGCCAAAAAAGGAGGGGGACAAAATGCCCCCCCCCCCCACAGGCCTGGTAGGGTTTAGGAACATACATAGTCGCAAATTGCCGTCTTGTGCAACCGACTAAGACTACTGCTATTTTTGGATACGCGGTACATATTACTCGGTGGACGACAGTAATAAAACTATGCCGACGACATTCTATATAATGCGTGGGCAGTCCAGACCATCCTAAGTTAGTTAGCTCGTACACTGTCAGAAAGCTGTCACTTTTGTACTCTCAGAGTGGGCATCGCGTTCCAAGGATCTACAAGGGGAAGTAGCAGAACTATCTCTCACAACTTTCACGAGACGATTTGTTAGGGATACATACAATGAATGTCTCAATGGATCGATGTTTCGATAGCGCTGCCAGTTTCTAACACCATTGTGAACCAGACTAATTACGACCGAATTTCTGTTTAATTATCCAGTATAGGCGAGTAGTGCACGCGATTTCCCAGTTTACGTCTTGTTCAGGTATCTCGGTGTTGAGGCATTTACTCCATCAGACGCCCTCGATGCTCATCTTAATTAACATCAGATTACTTACTTATTCGATTCAATCTGTCACCAGAGCTAGATTATCTAACTCCGCTTCAGCCGGTACTAACTCTTCTGTATGAATCTGAATGTGCTGTGCCGAGGGAGGCTTTCCGCTGGAGTCATATAGTTGCTTTTTGATCGCCAGGTTTTCCCATCTCCGACAAATCTCACCAAACCAGCAGTGATTTGATAAGTACATACTGGTCAGCTCACTGTAAGTAATTCGTACCACATATTTTGTAAATACCTATCTGAAAGTGATATCAAATATCCAGCATAATATTATACCAATAACAGACATACACACGCGTTTTCCCCACAATATGACACCGATATATAGTGGAACATTCGTGTACCAGTGAGTGTTACAGCAATGTAACAATTTATGTTGGACCATCATGGTACCATTTGATGTTGCCGACGATGTAACATTATATATTGGTACATCATTGGCGACGGCTGTCGGTCCAAAATGTATACGGTTTGGATTGTTCCAATGTCGGTCCTACATTGGCTCTCGTTTGTTTGAGGGTAAGAATAGCCATCCTCGGTATATTGTACCATCATTGTACCATTTTAAAATGGACAAATATTGTAACATTAAAAATTTAGGAAAATAAAAAGAACTCTTTGTTAATCGGAGGTAAAGAAGGTCGTCAGTTTGGAGTTATGTGCGCGTCCGCTTTCAAATTGGGATTTTTTTTTGGGATGGAGTGAATTACGAGTTACGGCCCTTGAACCACGCTATCTGGCTGACAGAAAAAAACACTCACCACATCTTCAGCTCAGTCAAACCGATTTATTTCATATTTTGGAAGTCCCATGTCGGTTCTGGGTATGCTGATTCAAAGACTTGAGCCATGCGCTCGAGAGCTCAACAATCCAAAAGAGAGAACATCCCGATCTAAAAAGGCATTGAAACTCAGGAACAGAAAACGAACGCAATCGGCACAACAACAACACCAAGAAGCACCTGCCTGTGCCGATTTTCCGTATACGGCGAATATTCCACCCGCTATGACAGGCAGGACCAGGTAAATAATTTCATCACTCTAACATTTATAGCAGGGGGTCGGTTTAAGCGCAAGCGAACATCCAAATAATAAAAGAAAGGCTGTCACCCATTGTATAATTTGTACCCCCTCCCCTCCCCCGCCCATGCACACACAACTCGTCCTAACGTCGAGCTTAGCAGCTTATTCGCACGTTTTCAGGGCAAGTCTGATGCTTGTAGGACATCGCCCCCCCCTCCTCCCCCCTCTCCATATTCCTTCCTGGACATATTCCTCTCTGGACATATCCCCCCCCCCTCCACCCCTTACTATTTTCAGATATTAAAAAGATATATTTTATGTAATTTTGTTTCCTGAAAAAGTTCCCCAAAAATGACCAAAGTCGATTGGTCGAAAGCCCCGGCGGCCGTCAAGATTGATATGAAAACCTTATAAGGTCTGGACCCACTGAACCAATCGATGCGAGACTTGGCATACATGTTCAATGACCAATGCGAAGGCACAAAGCTTTTTATCAACTGTTTATCAGGGTGAGAGATTTGTAGTTTGATAACAAGGATAATTATCAGTAATCAGTATACCGGTAACCCAGCTGACAAATCACAATAATATTAATAAATGTCAGTAAGTTTTTGCTTCTAGAATTATCTGAGAATGAAACTGGAAAACACCATGAGAAATAGAAAATTGCCCAAGAACAAGAAAATATCCCTTGCCCCTTAATGTAGGTCCATCTATAGTCCAATCTTGAACGTAGATCGACTGGGACTACATATGGGCCCGTCTAATGGCGAAGGGGGGGGGGGGGATTTAGAATATCTGACCACCCACCTGACACCCGAAAGACAGTTGGCATGGATAATTCCCCTTTGAATCCTATAACTAGATTTAGATTTTTTTTGGCGGGGGCACCTGGCTCAGACCTGATCGTCCATGAAGTACACCCAACCCCCTTCCTAAAAGAAGTTAGCTGAACCATGCCTATAGTAATGACATGGATGTAGGGAGATCTTCTTGGTTGGTGACTTCACTGCAGGACAAAACTTCGTCCACCATGCTGATGATGCTATTTTACTAATCATATAAAAAGTTTACACTTTGATACATATAGGTAGGATAGATTCGCACCAGCGTCACTTCCGGTGCATCGATGCACGACTCCCGGCGTACATTTGTGATTCGTTATCTTCCGCTCCAGCCTATATCTACAGCATAGGGCAGATTTTTAACTATTGATGGTGTAAATATTGTAAATATGCATCAAATATCTATTCCAAGAAATGTATTATGACCATTATGATTTAATACATTGATGATACCTTTTGCAACTGCAAGTCAAAAATAGTCCATGCATATACCACTGATTAAAAATGAAGCCATAAGAATAGAGGACTAATGTGAACCACAAATTTATGCGGGAGTCACGCATCAGTGTACCTGTTGGCGTGAATCCTTTGTCCAAGAATTTGAAGTGCAAAAGGCGGATTTTATGCAGGCCTACAGAGACTAATAATTATAGGTTTCAGTACCGGTATATGTATTAAGTTCATGAAAAGGGAGCAGGGACTTTTATATCTTTAGCCGAATGTAGAATGTGGATTTATGTTCCTAGATTGCCATATATTTCCTGTATTCAAATTTTATGGAATTTAGTTACATATCAGTTCAGTTATATCATACCATTTCAGGCCTCAATTTGAGGAGTGCTGATGGTAACCTCTCGACAGGTTACCATGAATTCTACACTGGTAACCTGTGGGAACCTATTGCATAATTATTAACCTAATCTGAAAATAGTTTACCACTATTTTTCATATGGCAACCTCCAGGCAAACTGAAAACAGGTTACCACCTTAAATTGAGGCCTGCCATATATTTCCTGTATTCAAATTTTATGGAATTTAGTTACATATCAGTTCAGTTATATCATACCATTTATATCTGAAATTTAGTGCTTGAACATTGTTGATCAGCAATAGTCATGATAGTATGAAATGATTGCTATTTTGATTGAAAAGGCATTTAATTCAATCATTCTATTACTGGAAATTTCTTGCATGAACATTGTTGAGCAATATTATGAGATGATTGCTATTCTGACTGAAAAAGAGAGATTTTTCTTTATTTTAAAATCTGGTACTATTTCAAAGGAAAGGAATACATGTACTTATTACCAGTTTCCCAATTTATCTAAAATATTTCTGTTTACTTTCAGAATTGAAATGTACTTGTATGCTGACCAAATGGAGAATATGCATGGGCACTGCACTACTGAGATGTGTGATGCATGTAAAGAGGAGTTAACAAATATGTTAACATGGTATAAGGCATGATAAATAATATTCCCATATAATACAGTGTAAAACTCATATGGTAACATCGTCTGCATTCTCGCTCCACCAGAGACATGCTACCACTATGCCTCTGGCGGATAATGAAAGCCAGTGTAGTATGTGTTGGTCGTCAGAGTTGGTTGTGTATTATAAACAGCCACCTATGCTTGTCAGCAAGAGGCGCTAAAATTGAGACTAATGACGAGTGTGTCAGAACATTACTTTGAATTCGATCTATTTCAAATTTGTTGTTCATATATTGTGTAAACATAACCCATTTCAATCAGCAAATGTCTACATGTACATTTTGAAGAGACCTGATACTGATAGATTATGGATTTGGAGATTTTTATGTGTGCAACAGAAGAAAATAGCAAACAATATATATAGTCATATCATGCCCTTCTGGTGTGAGCCATCAAATTAGAAGAAAAGCAATCTCCTAGCATAAATTAGGCAAGATAGACATCTGTCCCGAGAATGGAGAATCCAAATCAGGGGTTACCTCCCCTGTATGCCCATACAGTAGACCGGTTTGGCCAGCATTCGTTTCGCTGCCTGTTCATTCTCCAGGTCAGGAGTGTTTATTGGGACACGATACATTCTGAAATGTGTAGAATGAGTCTATATCCAGACAGAATTTTGAATCCATGATGCTGGTCATGACCTGTCTTCTTTGTGGATATACAGGGGAGGCAACCAGTCTATATCCAAATACATAAGCATAATGTCACAAATATCACGAATGAGTTCCTGTAATGACTGTCATGACCTGTCACCCAGGATAATGCAATCTGGTCAGAAGCATAATGTTGGAAATATTCTGACAGATGATCCACAGTCACTGAGAACAAGAAATAAAATAAGGCATGTCTGGACAATGTCACAAGGAAATTTGTAGTTATGCCATGAACTGGCAATATGTAGATCTGATTACATCTTCACCAGAGTAGGGCCATTGTTATGTAAGATCTGTGTTTGATGTAACCATCCTACCAAAAATATTTAGCAATTTTTGGGTAGCCTCATTTTTTTATTATTTGAAATATAAAGGATTCCAGTAGTGATCTGTTTAAAATTTTCAAAAATTAATGTTATGATGACTTTTTGAGTTATAAATAAGTAGATACCAATAAATCTACATATGCATAACCTATAAAACCAATTTCAAATCTTGTTTTATAAATGTTTTGTCAAAATCACATTTGATAATGATAAATTATAAAATAAAATAAAAATGCCTTCCAACCTACCTACTCACCAATATCAATGAAACCTGATGACATTTTATTCTTCTTTCTATCCCATGAGGCATTGTGTATCCATGCCAACTGAATTACAGTTTCCACCTGTGTAGTCCAAAGATGGTGGATTTATACTTCTGATTCACACAATGCAGTGCAGTGATGACATCAGGTTCAATGTCTATTATTGAACCTTAGTTACAACTATTATTATGGATGGCTTAAAGTTAATCTGCCATGCCAATTGTCCAGTAGGCCTACTTACTACATGTTTATATTTGCAGGAAAGTAATAATTTGTGAATATATTATTTGGATCTCACATAAAATTGAGTAGTAAACAGTCTCGACCAGGACAAATTCTGAACATTTCATGCCTTGAATCTAGAAAGAGATACTGTTCCCTTAAACATGATAAAATAAATATCATTTTCTTGCAGGTTCAGTGCATTCTCAGGTTGACACTTGTGAGCTTCATGGTGGGTATTCTAATAGTGTTAACCATTATGCCTGTGAGTAGAACTTGTACATGGACTGCAAAAATAAGTGAAATTAAAATTTATCGTTCTCAAAACTGCTGAACTAAGAAGATTTATCTTGCTGTTCCCTCATATTTTTCTGTGCAAGAAGAAACAAGGAAACCTTTCCTGAAAATCCATCAGCAATCTCAATTCCAGATCCTCATCAGTCAGGGGAGAATAGGAAGAATATATTTTCATGGTGGATTTCATCATTGAGACAAGTGTAATCTATCATCTAAATGTAGTTTAAATCTGTATTAGATCATCAGTTTGTCAAAAAAGTTATTCTTTAGGACTGATGAGATCTTTAACTCTACCAGTCTATGATCATTTAATCTTTCAGAATATATGAGGTTGATGACCAGGAGATGAAAGCGTGACCATGCAGGCTGTATGGTGCTTGAGTAACACTAAAATAATCTTTTCATTCGTGATTCTATGTAAAAAAAAAGGAAATAAATCTGAATGCTAAATGTTACTTTTCTCTGTACATGTTTTGCAGCCATTGTAAGTCGACCTCAGTGAGTTCTCTTCATATTTGAGTCTGTACCGCCTACAATGCCCATGTAAGTAACAGCCTCTTCATTTCACTGCACTGCAATGATCTAGTGGTTAGAGCATCCTCCTCACAAGTGAGAGGTCCTATGATCAATCTCTGGTCGAGTCATATCTAACACTTAAAAATTGGAACTTGTTGCTTCCTTCATTGATGCTCAGCATTAGGAGGATAGATCAATGTGACTGGGTGAAGTATCATCAGTAAAGACAGCACTATAACAAGAGACAAAATTGGCTTCAATATGCACCAGCAAAACAAACAATTTTGTAATGAAACAATTAGCTTTCCCAAAGTAGAGCACTGGCTTGTTTAGGAATACAGCAACTGTTTAACTTTTGACCTCAGAATCAACAGGAGCTCGGAATATCCGAAAGACAGAATGCATATTCTAGAACTGGAGAGATCACATCTCAAAATGAATATGTTTGCTATGACGGTATACATGAAGTTTGGTCACATTCCACAGCCCTGAATTGAAATATACTGCTGATAAATATTCTCATTTTCCTGACCTTCAAGCCGAGTGATTACTTGACTGTTGACTTTTTGACCTGTCACAGTGCCCAGACAATGCAGATCATATCTACTGCTTCATCTGTTTGTTTCAGATTTGCCTATGACCTGTCACAGTACTCAGCCAATGCAGATCATATGTACTGTTTCATCTCTTTGGAGAATGTTTCATCTGTTAGTTTCAGATTTCTTTTTGACCTGTCACAGATCCAAGATATTGCAGATCATATCTAATGTTACATCTCTTTGATTTCAGATTTCCCTAGGACCTGTCACAGTACCCAGACTATGCAGATGATATCTACTGTTTCATCTCTTTGGTTTCAGATTTCTCTGTGACTGGTTATAGTACCCAGACATTGCAGACCGTATGTACTGTTTCTTCTGTTGATTTCAGATTTCTTTTTGACCTGTCACAGATCCAAGATATTGCAGATCATATCTAATGTTACATCTCTTTGATTTCAGATTTCTCTATGGACTGTCACAGAACCCAGACAAAGCAGATCATATCTACTGTTTCGTCTCTCTGGTTTCAGATTTCTCTTTGACCTGTCACATATCCCAAACAGTCACAGATCCCATTGTATCTACTTTTTCATCTGTTTGGTTTCATATTTCTGTATGTCCTGTTACACATCACAGACTATGCAGATCGTTTATCTACTGTTTCATCTGTTTGGCTTCAGCAGATCATTTATCTACTGTTTCATCTGTTGGGCTTCAGATTTCTCCATGGTCAGTCACAGATGACGGACTATGCAGATCATATCTACTGTTTGGTTTCAGATTTCTCTTTGACCTGTCACAGACCCCAGAATATGCAGATCGTATATCTGCTGTCCATCTGTTTTGTTGCAGATTTCTCTGTGATGTGTCATAGATTCTATCTAGACTATGCCGATCGAATCTAATTTTTCATCGTTTGTTTTCAGATTTTTCTACGACCTGTCACCGATCTCAGACAATACAGATCATGTTTTATCAAGCAGTCTTGTCTGCTCTTGCCTTCTTCAAGACAACCTTTGCTACTTTTGCATTTCTGACACTTTCTTCGCTCAGGTAATGATCACAGAGGCCAGGCTAGGGGGTTTGGATTAGAAATGCTTGCTAAAGTATGAGATGTGAAAAGCAAGTTAAGCTATTTGTCCTTGACATAACTGTCGGTCACTTTTGAAGTGATGAAATACTGTGCACATTATCATTGTGTTTAAAATTAATGTACCTACCTCTGAAACATACTAATCACTGAAGCACAGAATTGTCCAGTTGCTCTCTTTATACACCTATCCTTAGCAAATAGGAACCCTTTTCATTTTGAGGTCAAATGTCCAAGGAGATCACTGTGATAAAAATAATCTGGATCATGACAAACCTCAGGTATATCACTACTGGTACCTTGATCTTGTAGGCATAAATCTGTGAGTCTACAATTTACTTTATGCCTTTCTCATTTGAGATTGCAAATATTAATTCTGGTCAAATGTGTGGGCATGTTTTGAAGCCCTACAGGCTCTTGTTAAATTTGATTTGGAATGTGAATTTTTAGAGAACTCCTGCCTCTGTCAAGGGAAATAACTTTGCTGAAAGTGTTGATCAATACTCATGGTTCAGTACAATATGCAGCTGACCAGAAGCAGAAGACTGATCGCAGTTTCTCCTACATTAAAGTGTAACTGTGGTACTTGTGTAAGTGCACCTCATATTCAAGTTAACCATGTGAATAATACAACGTCTTTCCCAACATTCTGTCATTTTATGGCTCAGAGTTCAAAGGCAACTTTCTACAGTGGGAGAAATCTTCACTGCCCCTTTTTGACGTCATAAATTGAGCGTCCTCATGCACAGTCTGTTTGATGTCGAGGCAGTGCAGAGAATGGAACAGATTAACAATGTTGCGTTGTAAGATGGATAATCGTTCCATAATAACATCGCAAGTTCCGATATGCTTGTGGCGCTGTGCACTACAATAACATTAATAACTTTGAAATTGTCAAATTTAAAGTCGTAAAACAAGAAACAGGGTATAAAGTCAATAATTTGGAAGATTATCTTGAATATGATGTAAACCTACAGAAGTACCACAGTTACACTTTAAGAGGTGATACAATTTATTAGAGTGACTGATCAGAATTCGTAGCAAACTTTGGTGGTGATTGAAAGTTAGTAGATTGATTCAATTAATGGGTGCTCATCATAAGGACAAATGAGGACATACAACTGAAATTACTTTCAAGCAGTTTCAAAGTTTTATTCCATTTGCAGGTAGGAGTAAATATTGCATCACTTGATCTGTCAGTCGACGATGCCTTGTAGTATGGAGATCTTGGTGCTGGTAGCTGAAAATCGGTGACTCCAAAATTTTATTTGGAAATTTACAGGTAAATAATCTGCACTTTCATAAAGTCTAAGTAATCTCAAGACATGCTGAAATAAAACATGTTATCTTGTAATTATTATTAGGTTTTATTATGTAAACTAGATTCCACCTAACGAATTTCAATTCTCTCTCTCTCTCCAATGTAGGCCGCAGTGTTAATTAGTTCGTCCTAACTGCTAAGAATGAAGGATCTAAATTGGTGATGTTGCAGTGAATTCCTTCTCTAAATGCATACGAGATATGTGAGAAATTTTATTAATTGCATGTTGATATGATATATATGTTTCTTCACAGAATAACCCATGCTACAGTACACTTGTCCTCATGGTGGTGAATAATCCAAGCACAAAACCAATGCCATCGCAGTGTGGATGGTCTGCTAATTGAGAGTTGAGATTCTCAGCCGGAGACGGTCACAGTGTGGATAATCTGCTATTTGAGAGTTGAGATTCTCAGCCGGAGACTGTCCCAAGAATTTTGAAACATTATGTCAAATCGACAGAACTTGAGAACTGTACTCTTCCAGACTCATTTCTTTATAGTGTAAATTTCCTTTCAACTTCACAATAAGCGACTCCTAGACTGCATTGCAACGCCACAGAGGAGCAACCTGTCAAAAGGGTGATGAAATCAGATTTTGGTATATGCTTTTGATATGGTGTCTACGAGCCACATGTATCATTGACATACTTTAGTTTACCTGATCTCAACATGCTCAAAGAAGACCAAATTGGAATGGTGTTCTGACATTGTGTAATGAATTTCATTATAATGAGGGTTCACTGTATATTCATACGATTGCACATTATGTCTGTCAAATCTGTGATTCACTGCTTAAAGGTGAAATGCAAAGGTCATATTTTGTCTTTTATGTTCTTCATGGGTTAATGTTGGAACTATCAGCTTATTTACTTCTTTTGATTTTATTAGAAGTATTTTGTCTACTTTCTAGTAGCTTTAGAAAAGTTGGTATCTCAAGCCTGGTCGATTTCACAAATGAAATCTGCATCACTTATCTGGCCTTGTTACCCCTCGGGCAAATGTGCCCGAATGGTATTGTCATCGTTGCTTCATCTGTCTGTCTGTGGACATGGTTTCTCAAGGAGGATTATAGCCAGCATCTCTCACAATTCGGAAAACATCACATGGCATCAAAATAACTCCCATTTAGCACCATGTTAAAAATTGCTGAAGTGAATGGATTACCTCGGCAATTGCTGAATGCTGTGGCCATTTGTGAGGGTTGAGCCAGGCATTGCAATTCATACCACTTATGCATCTGGTGAAAGGTCAGAAGCTTAAAAATGACTGACCTTGGCCTATTTTATCAAGGTCAAATTCTATTATTTGCTATACATTATTTAAAGATTAAAGCTAAGGTCTCCAAATTCATATTAAATATGCAATTGGTGATTGCCTAGAAGCCTATTCCAGTTGACTGACCTTGACCTATTTTTTCAAGGTCATATACTGTTATGAAATGTTTTGAATTATGATATAACATGGAGAAATGTACCTACTAGGCTTTCCAAATTAATACTATGTATACATCTGGCGATGGCCCAGAAGTGTTATGAAGATGACTGACCTTGACCTATTTTCTACAGATCAGATTCTATTTAATATAATATTTCATGAAGGAGTATATCTACCTTGTCCAAATTATACCATGTACATGTATGCCTGAACCTGAAGTCTATTGAATATCACTGACCTTGACCTATTCTCTAAGTTAAAAGGTCAAATTCTATATGTTCAAGTGTATAAGATCTTGTTCCATATGCAATTAAGTTAGAATAGACCAGATAATTGTTGAAGATGATTGACTTTGATCAGTATTTCCAAGATCAAACTACTTGATTTGATTATGCTCTACCAGAACCTCACTGCAAAATTTTCCCATCAATTAAGGCCTTGGCAAAAGCCGACCAGGCTCAACTTCTATGTATTTCTAAAATGATAGAACTACAGTCAACACTACTAGATCACCCTTTTGTCAACCTACAATACATGATGTTGTCAAAGTTCTAAAAGTACATCGTATTCAATGCATGACTGTAGACAATAACTGAGAGCCGACATGGCCGAGGGGTATTGGAGCCCATTGGGCCATTTTATGTCACAGCTCGGTCAATACTTGGATGGGTGACCGGGTGCTGTATTGGCTGGGCTGATCAGTGTCCAGGGTAATAGGACCTGCGAGCACTCTCATGTTCTGGCACATGTAGACACCGTCGTGATACCCCTACCACTCACTCACCCTTTTATGTCACAGGTCGGATGTCCATGCTTGTAATGTTCCGTCTTCAGGTGGCTGGAAGTAAGGAAAGGAAAGATTACGTAGTGATGATTGTGTGCAAATTGGAAGTCAGCTGGGCTTGGGGAACCAACATTTCAAAAGATTCTAGCAGACAAACTACTTCAAATTAAATCAAGTACCGGTAGCAGATATACCGATATTTATTATCATTATTCAACTTATACATGTTATATAAAATACTAAAAGAAGAATCTAAAAACCTTTGCATTTCAACTTTAAAAGATGCAGCAATAATTGAGATTGGCTTTGTTTAAGTTAACAAATACTAAATATAGAGTATTCACTTTGAAAGACCCAATACTTGATATCTGGTCCTACAACAATGGTAATGTGAGTGGAACTGCTGATATAATTGGCCATGATATAAAGTTATGTACCGTGGATTCGCGAGTTCAATGTTTAAATTCACACACCCTGCATCTGACCGTAGTTCAGCCGATGTGCATATTGTCTTGAGATGGGTAAGGGATCGTTTCCATGATTCGTTTATTCTTCAGTCGCGATTTTTCTTCAATTTTCTCGATTGAAAAACGATCATCCGTGAATCAGTCGCGAGGATATCGAGAAAAAAAATGAGAAAAAACGATTGAACCTTTTCTGAAAAAAACCATTCTCTCGCGATATCGTTTTTGAATCGTTTACCCATGCGCGATCCGTTCTTGATCGCGAATCTTCAATCGCGAGAGAATCGTTTTTTTCAAAATGCGAGAGAATCTTGAGGCGGAGTGATATCTGACACATAGGCCGTGTTGCCGTCGTACGCCGCCCTATCCGCGAACTGGGAACTACATTTACTGCTGGTTGTGGATTTGTCGATGGAAAACCTATATTACTATACTGTATAAATGCGTAAGATAACCGGATATTATATATGATTCACGATCTATAGTCTCCTATAAGCCGAAGTAGGGCGTATGCTGGAAATATCTATACACATACCTGTACCATGCTTCCTGTGACGTCCGCGCTCAGATTTACTCTGGCGAAGCGTAAATGACAAAATTACATGTTTATTTAATAAGTTACAACACATATAAGGGAAGTGGGAAGAGGTGCCGACATACTGACTGCGTCACATGACTTCACAGAATAGTCTTCTGGTTAACCTATTCTAAAGCACATACCAAGAATCTAGCGATTCGTGATATGGGTTGTATCCCAGGTACGATTTTATTGTACCTGTTCATGTGGCAACTTGGATGATATGACCACACGGCCCCTAGCACCGGCATAAGCGGTATTGGATACAAATCTAGAGAGCTATGATGGAAATGCTCTGACAACTCGTATACTGGTAATTGGTGAGCTGTTTCGCTGTGACAACTCGTACATTGGAGATTGGTGAGTTGTATCGTCGTCAGATGTAAATGACGGCATTTAACACAAAACACTATCCTGTAAGGCCCGATGTCGACCCAGCATGAGTGGATTTGAGTTCGTCGTTGATTGCATTATCAGAATGATTACGGCACAGACTTGATAGAGGTGTGAATGGGCACACGACTTGATAGAGGTGTCAATGGGCACATGACTTGATAGAGGTGTGAATGGGCACATGGCGGATAACCCAGAACAGCTTAGCCCTCCAGCCGAGAATATCTAGGTTAATTAAGGTGTAATTAAATATGTATATTTTGTTATAGTAAAACATACATTAGGAAAGGGTATACATTCATGTTTTGGTACAGTTTTTAAACTATTGAGATGTGAATAAGTTAAAAAAATCACCATCAAGTTAATTTTATTTATTATAAGAATATTCGCGGCAGTGATTTCATATTTATATCAAATACATATCACAATGGTGATTGAATCGCATATAACGGTTGGATTCGCATATGTACAATACTTTTTATTTTAATTTTACATTTTGATAAATGAACTATGAATGATTCCAAAGGGAAGCTCAAGCCAGAAACCAACTGAATATTATATAATTTCATCTCTTACTGGATTAACCAAAAAAAATTCTCGTCCGAGTACGATCATCGGTTAAAGATTTCGTTTTTTTTTCTTCGCAAAACTAAAGATTTAAATGTGGGATTTGAAAAATCTGTCGGACATACAAAGACGTTTTATATTCATATTTTATTGAATAAGCAGTCATTTCACATATAGTATCATACGCGGCGAGGGGCGTTGTTTGATTCTTCAGCAACCAAGTCACGTGACCTGAATTATACAGGGCTTTTGAAATACATCGTCGCATGGTCAAGGTTTCCTTTTTAGCCAAATGCGAGACATTGATCATCTTGCCAAGCAAACCGCGTTCAGCCCACTTTCAGTGTTTTCCATACTGCAATTACCAGGCTTGTGGGATATTTGATGGTGAATGAATACGTGTATGTTCATCAAATTGTGAAAAATAATCAATATCATTATTTTCTTTGAATCATTTCTTTTATATATATATTTACCCTTTGTATTTATTAATTTTCACAATTTATTGAAAATATACGTATTCATCTACCATCAAATATCCCACAAGCCAGGCAACTGTGGGATTTTGCACTTATAGACTCCCACTTAGGGAGCCACACAACAAGACTCCCACCCAGCGAGCTCTAGAAAAGATTAATTCACACAACCAAACAAACAAGCAAAAAAATAATGACAGTTGTGAAAAGTTTTACAAATATCCCGCGCTATATATTAATAATTAAGTGCTTTCGAAGCCTCAAAAGCCCCGTATGACAATGTTATATTCAATACAGCGCCATCTATCTACACAAGGAAAATGGTGATCGTAGGACAAAAAAACCACGAATCCTGACGAATCAACTCAAAATGTCAGCACGCACAGATGCCAAAAACGTTCACGAAAAATACTACACAAGAAATCTGGAATAATACCAGATTTAAAACACAGAAATACTCAAACTAATAGACGAAATTGGAAGTGCAAATGACTCAATCTGACCATATCCGGGCCTGTGTCCCGTACAAAATATATGTAAATATAATTATATAATAATTAGGCTTCCGACGAAAGTCGGAAGACTTCTTATAATTGTTCGGATTATTATTATTTTTATTATTCTCCCTGATTTTGTCCGTGCTAAATCTCAGCAACCATCAGACCAATCATGCTCAATCTTCACACACATATTAGACATGTGGAGATCTAGTGCATATTGAAAATTGGTTTTAATTGGTCGAAGGGTTCAGCGGCCATCTTGGATTTACCCCGTTTCCAGAAAAATCTTCAAAACCCTACTCCTCTGGAACCATTCGACTAATCAACACGAAACTTGGTACACATAATCAATGGATCGGGGTCTTTGAAAACTCAATAAGAGAAGTTGCTCCGTAAAACAAAATGGCCGCCAGCGGCCAATCAAAATGACCGGATTTTTAAGTAACTGATTTGGACGGGGAAAGTGACAAAATATATGTTATATGATATGGAGATCACGAATATGCCAAAATTTTGCTTCTAGGTCAGGTGGTTTGGCCGCCATCTTGGATTTTGTGAAAAACGGCACACATTTAACTGATGTTTGAAGAGCTGTAACTCTTGAACCGTGAGAGATGCAGGCTTCTAATTTGTTGCATTCTATTCTCCAGAAGCAACTCTTTCACAAATTTGCTATCCATATTTTTCGTAGCTCTAATAGTTTTGCCGCTATAGAGGAATGAAAGTTGTCAGATTTTCAAATAATGCCGAAAATCACATAATTTGAGAAGTAATTTTGTTCAATATTAGACAAACGACGAGTCAGATTATTCTTAGTTTTGGCGCACATACTCCTTGTATTAAGGATGTGACGACAGAGAAATTACAGCATGATCGTTCGAATGGTTTCGGAGGTATGGTGGAACGTGAAATTTTATTAGGTCTGAGCATTTGGCTGAAACTATACTTAACAAAAGCAGACTGTGAGAAGCGCTATCTCCGGGCCACCAATTTCCAAGCTCAACTTTCTTCATTCAAGTCTTTGCCTGGACTCCAGGGACCGTTTTCTGTACCTATTTTATCCTACTAACATTTTGATTTCGATGAAGGAGCCGTCTAGGACGCAAACAAAGGCCAGAAACGACTTTCCCACGTGCTGCTGACCAAGAAAAAGTGTTTTTTGAAGCTCTAAATCCATTTTTGAATTTTTGGCATGTTGCCAACAGTTGAGTAAATGAGCCTGCACGTTTCACGGGGTGGCTAGACGGATGCTAATCGTGCACCATAAGTATCTGCGCATGAAATATGGCTATAGCAATTGCAAAGACAGCCTAGATATGGAAGCCATCATAACTGCTTGCAGTTCTAGTTATTATTATTCTTATTATTATTAGGCTTCCGATGAAAATCGGAAGACTTCTTATTATTGTTCGGATTATTATTATTATTCTTATTATTATTATTATTATTCTTCTCCATGATTTTATGGGTGCTAAATCTCAGCAGCCATAAGGTCAATCATGCTCAAACTTCACACACATATTAGACATGTAGAGATCTCCTGCATATTGAAAATTGGTTGTGATTGGTCTCCGGGTTCGGCGGCCATCTTGGATTTACCCCGTATTCAAAAAAATCTTCCAAACCCTACTCCTCTGGAACCAATGATACAATCAGCACGAAACTTGGTACACATAATCAATGGATCGGGGTCTTGAAACTCTCAATAAGAGAAGTTGCTCCGTAAAACAAAATGGCCGCCATCGGCCAATCAAAATGGTCGAATTTTGAAGTAACGGATTTGGACGGGAAAGGTAATGAAATATATGTTATCTGACATGGCGATCATGAATATGTAAAAATTTTGCTCCTAGGTCACGTGGTTTGGCCGCCATCTTGAATTTTGTCAGAACATATACACATCTTGTAGAGGCTATAACTCTGGATCTACGTGAGGTAAAGCGTTGCAGTTTATTGCATTGTATTGTCCAGGAGCAGCTCTTTCGGAAAAATGCTAGACATTCCCACCTAGCTTCAACAGTTTCCGCGCAATTCTCAAATCTAACTCTCCCGAATTTGCGAGTTGACGGATTATTCGTCTGTGATAACTATGTAGGTTAGATGTAAAAGGAAGCAATGACGTCACTACCAGCACAGCCAGGTCGATGTAAGAATATCCCACATTAAATGCTGAGTTGTTTTATTACTGGATATTATCATAGCTAAATGTTATTGCTTTATTTAATTTAATCGTAGCTTAAATAATTTTCCCGCTATTCTCAAATAGTGGTATCGCACTGTTTCGTGCTGTTGGGGTCCCGCAGGGGAATTCCCCCAGAACAGACATGTAAAATTGAAAATGCCATTTCCATGTTATGTTGCAATATTATTAGGGGATTTCCAGCCTGACATGATCGCTTCAAACGTTTCGCAATATTCTGCAAGATTACGCAATAACACTCAGGTTCGCCCGTTAGGACCATGTAGAGACACCAAGCACTAGAGAGTGAAAGGTGGGGAGTGTATAAACGAACATTTAGCATTGGTGCAGGCTGTATGTATGTTCATATATTGTTGGAATGGACTGTAGTTCGTGTCGCATTATCCTAAGGACCACAACAGACTGACTGGATTTGTATGCTGTAAAACTATGGAGTTATCAGGAGATTGAACACACACGTGAGTGCCGTATTTACCATATAATTTGAAATACTGTATCTTTATTTACCTTAATTATCTATATTGCAAGCGTTTATTCTCTTGAACCTTGATAGGTACAAATTACTAGGCTGCTGAGATGTATTGTAAAGGCTATGGTGTGTTGCACTGAATGCAAAATACTGTCGATTAGCTGAACGGTTTAGCGGCCACATTCCGCCATATGCCTGGACAATAGGCCCTGTGTAGAACTGGTTCCCGGTAGCCACTGCTCGCAGTTTCAATTAGTATTATTATTAGGCTTCCAAAAAAATTCAGAAGAGAATGTATATCCTCTGTCGCAGTGACACTCAATCGTGAGAAATTAAACAAAGGAATTTCAAAGAAACGTTCTTGTACGGGTGGTCGATACCCAAGTACGAATTCATATATAGACAAACATGTACATTGGCAAAGAAAAAAATACACACGGTATAATAACACACTTTGTCTTACCGACCTATTCCAACTAATTTGAATACGGGATAGAAGAGAGGAAGATAGAATATGTAAATGAGTAACGTGATTGTTGAACAAATTTGGCTAATTTGCACGTAACTACCGATTCAAGATTCGCTGAACAACGTTTTATTCAATCTCAATTATTCCCCGCGGTTGTTTTAAATCAGCATACTGATATCTCTGACTGCAAGGACTTATTTTCTTGAACCCTGATAGGTACAAATTTCTATGCTACTGACATATCGGGAATACCAGGGTATGTTGCACTATTTGGAATTACTAAGGGGATTTCCAGCCTGGCAGGATTACTTCATGTAACATTTTGCAATATTCTGCCAGATTACGCAATAACACTGCACATATCCATATATAATTATTTCACAACATTGGTACCGAGAAATACTTCTATTTTAAAGAATGCATGTTTAATGTGCATTTACAATGTACATCTGCGTCTTTTGACGAACAAACAAACTCCGGCATCTTTGACATTGCATTTTCGACAGTTTCATTGACATTGCGTTTTCGACAGTTTCATTGCAGATCTTGAATTTTGTGGAGAAGTTTACCAATTTTGCAAGGGCCTACTCTCTTAAACCCTGATAGATGCAGATTTTTATGTTGCGATAGTATATTGACTCACAATTAGTAGTATAAAAGCTAATTTCGAGCCCTATTGGCCTTGTAGCGCAATGCGCAGAGAATAATTATCTATATCCAGCTGTAACTCTGTATAATATTTAGCGATTCTCGGTAACAAACTTTACACGAATTTATTAATTTTTCTGCTGTACTTTTTCTGTGTGAGCAGCGAGAAACTTTCCGCGAATATAAACTGCCTGTAAGCTTTACGTTATGGTAACACAGCTTAGGCAGCATTGCCAGATTACGGACATATTTTTGTGACATTGAAACGCTAACCACCCAGGCTATCCAGATTCACATTTAGTGGTATAAAATGGCATTTCGGGCCCTATTGACCTTGCGGCGCAACGCGCACAGGATAGTATAGTAACAGCATGCTGACTCACATTTAGTAGTATAAAGAAGCATTTCGAGACCTATTGACCTTGCGGCGCAACGCGCAGAGGATAGTAGAGTAAAACAGCATGTTGACTAATATTTAGTAGCATAAAAGCACATTCCGGGCCCTACTGACCTTGCTGTGCAATGCGCAGAGGGTAGTATAGTAACAGTATAGTGACTCACATTTAGTAGTATAAAAGCGGATTTCGGGCCCTATTGACATTGCGGCGCAATGCGCAGAGGATAGTATAGTAACAGTATATTGACTCACATTTATTAGTATAAAAGCGCATTTCGAGCCATATTGACCTTGCGGCGCAATGCGCAGAGGGTAGCATAGTAACAGTATATTCACTCACATTTAGTAGTATAAAAGCGCATTTTGAGCCCTATTGACCTTGCGGCGCAATGCGCAGAGGATAGTATAGTAATGGTATATTGACACATATAGTAGTATAAAAGCGCATTTCGAGCCCTAGTGATCTTGAGATGCAATGCGCAGAGGATAGTATAGTAACAGTATATTGACTCACATTTAGTAGTATAAGAGCGCATTTCGAACCCTATTGACCTTGCGGCGCAATGCGCAGAGGATAGTATAGTAACATTATATTGACACATTTAGTAGTATAAAAGCACATTTCGGGCCCTATTGACCTTGCGGCGCAATGCACAGAGGATAGTATAGTAACAGTATATTGACTCACATTTAGTTGTCTAAAAGCGCATTTCGAAAAAACGGAATGCGCAGAGGATGGTATATAACAGTATATTGACTCACATTTAGTAGTATAAAAGAGCATTTTGAGCCCTATTTACCTTGAAGTGCAATGCGCAGAGGATAGTATAGTAACAGTATATTGACACATTTAGTAGTATAAAAGCGCATTTCGAGCCCTATTGACCTTGCAGCGCAATGCGCGGAGGATAGTTTGGTAACAGTATATTGACTCACATTTAGTAGTATAAAAGCGCATTTCGAGCCTTATTGACCTTGCGACGCAATGCGCAGATGATGGTATATTAACATTATATTGACTCACATTTAGTAGTATGAAATCGCATTTCGAGCCCTATTGACCTTGCGGCGCAATGCGCAGAGTATGGTATATTAACAGTATATTGACTCACATTTAGTAGTATAAAAGCGCATTTCGAGCCCTATTGACCTTGCGGCGCAATGCACAGAGGATAGTATAGTAACAGTATATTGACTCACATTTAGTTGTCTAAAAGCGCATTTCGAAAAAACGGCATGCGCAGAGGATGGTATATAACAGTATATTGACTCACATTTAGTAGTATAAAAGAGCATTTTGAGCCCTACTGACCTTGCGGCGCAATGCACAGAGGATAGTATAGTAACAGTATATTGACTCACATTTAGTAGTATAAAAGCGCATTTCGAGCCCTATTGACCGTGTGGCGCAATGCGCAGAGGATGGTATATTAACAGTATATTGACGGACGTTTAGTAGTATAAAAGCGCATTTCAAGCCCTATTGACCTTGCGACCCAATGCGCAGAGGATAGTTTGGTAACAGTATAATCACTATATTGACTCACATTTAGTAGTTCAAAAGCGCATTCAGCGGCCATCTTGCATTTACTCCGTTTTGAAATAATCTTCTAAACTCTACTCCTCTGGAACCAATAAAGCAATCAACACGAAACTTGGTACACATAATCAATGGACCTGGGTCTCCCAAAATTCTATTTGAAATGTTGCACCGAAAAAGAAAATGGTTGCCAGCGGCCAATCAAAGTTGTCGAATTTTCAATAACGGATTTGGAAGGGGAATGTGACGAAATACATGCTCAGGAATTAGAATTAGTATTAATTGAATTGATTATTCAAAGTGTCTGTCGGGATAGTCAAGATCGTCTATCATGCGTAATTTCGGAAGCCGACCCATAGCTGCTCGCAGCTCTAGTTATAGTTATAATTATATGCATAACCATTATTCCTATATATATTTTTTTTTTTTCAATTTCTTTCAAAACCGTATCTATATAACCGCCAACTGAACTGAAACACGCTATAGTTTTACACAAGGCAAAGAAGAATGGGAAAGGAAGAAGAAAAAATGATCGAACTTTATATAGTCTGACTGAAGTGTTTATGATACAGAAACTCGAACGTATATGCGGGTCAGTCAGGCTGAACCTTACCGTACTACTTTCGGGTATAATCCTCAATCGTTTTTTTTAATCGCTTATATTTTCTCGATTAAAAAACGATTGAATCGCGATATCGCTTTTTATTCGCGAGAATTTTCTCGATTGAAAAACGATTGCCAACAGAAAATAAAAACCATTCGAACAGCGATCGCGAATGAATCGTTTATTTTGAAGAAAAAAAAACCATTCCCTCGCGCCTTGGAAAATCGCGACTTCGAGAAAATTCGACGAAATAAACGATTCATTCGCGAACGATAATTGGAAACGGCGCCTAACCCAATGTTGAAAATTCTGATTTATTTCAAATTTATCCTAGGGCATCACCTTCGCTATCGCTATGGTTATGATTGACAGGTGTGCCTGAAAATTACATGCGCCTACTCCATCGATAGACAGAATATTTCACATTTGAAACTTAAAGCAGCTATTTTGCACTAATATACAGTACTACTTCATTGGCCCTGGTATTGAGGAACCACGACATATGATGCCTTGCAGGTAGTCTGAGTATAAGCTAATACAACAAAATGCTGTGGTATTTTATGCCAATCGTCCCTTGAATTCTTTCATAGACAATATTGTATTAGTTGGATAGACGATGGTGGTGTGTAAACAGAAAGTGACAAACACTTCCTGGTCCACTGGTGAAAAATCTATATACATAAATATGGATTTTTGAGTTTCTATTTTATTCCATTTTGGTGTACCATAACTAAAATATTCCATTTTTGGTACAAACAACAAACAACCTCGCAGCACAAAATGTTCTATGTATTTGTGTATCAATCACTTTGAATAAGTTTCTTTCAGTTTCAATCACGAAACAATGTTTTTTTTAGTTTTCTTTTGAATAGTCTACTTAAAAAAAAGAAGAAAATCTTTCAAGAAAGTTTAATGTAATAATGATTAATCATTTTGTAAAATGTCATTTTTTGTTTTTCAATTAAGGATTGACTGTGATTTTTTTTACGTTCATTGGGGTATGAACTTAAAAACCGCTGTGCAAACTGTATGATTCCGCGTAAGTAGTATACAAAGAGTCTTTCAGCGGAATAGCGCTTCACTGCGCATGCGCAGAACTTGTATTGACGTCATAAGTGTGGATGTGCGCATGCGTGAGTGATGTGTGGTGGGAGGTGTGTACAAGATGGCGGCCTGTGTGGTTGTGTGGTGGGAGGTGAGTATCCGCCATTTTGTACCCACCTCCCACTCTTCATCAATTGACGTGGTGGGAGGTGGGTACAAGATGGCGGCTTGGTTTTAAGGGTGGTGGGAGGTGAGTATCCGCCATTTGGTACCCGTGGGAGGTGAGTATCCGCCATTTTGTACCCACCTCCCACTACCATTTGGAGAGGAGGTGTGTACAAGATGGCGGCCTGTGTATGGTTGTGTGGTGGGAGGTGGGTACCCACCTCCCACCACACATCTTGGTGGGAGGTGGGTTGGCGGGTGGTGGGAGGTGTTTATCCTCCATTTTGTACCCACCTCCCACCCCTATTTGGCTGGTGGTGGGAGGTAGGTATCGCCATTTTGAACCCACCTCCCACCACACATTGGGTGGTGGGACAAGATGGCGGCTTGGTTTTAGGGTGGTGGTAGGTGGGTATCCGCCATTTTGTACCCACCTCCCACTACCATTTGGAGGGTGGTGGGAGGTGGGTATCGCCATTTTGTACCCACCTCTGTGGTGGGACAAGATGGCGGCTGTGGGTGGTGGGACAAGATGGCGGATATAGGATAAAAGGAGTCGATTTTTAGGGTAGGGAGTATTCATTGCACTACTTTTGCGGAGCACTGTGACTTACCTGACCTGACCAGCCAATCAGAAGCGAGTATTTTGACCTCGTCTGCCTGTATGGAATGCATGTACTGATTTGGTTCTGGGTTTTTTCCATCACGGTTGTGCGCAGGTGTATGACGTCACTTCCGGTGGCGTGACCTGGGACTATGGGATGCATGTACTCACTTGGTTCTGGGTATTTGTCATCACGGGGAGGTCACGTGATCAGTTCAAGGTCATATCCATTTTTTTTCCATCACGGTTGTGCGCAGGTGTATGACGTCACTTCCGGTCTGCGTGAATCGGGCGTGACCTGGAAAAAGAATTGATCTGTAATCTGTGTTGTTGTTGTTGTTGTTGTTGCTCCCTTTTTTTTGCACTAACCCATCAGAATAGTACGTATCACGGACTACACCCGTAGAGCTACATCTGGTCTATAAAACATGTCCCTCTGGATCCCACACCTTCATTTCTACAGAGCCATGGCGGAGATCCAGCCCCATGCGACTCGCATTTTACAGTATGCCACCGTGGTGAATTCATTCACGGGTTACCGAGCAGTGGTCCGGTCCATGTTTGCAGATGGCGACGACAACGAGGGACGACGCCAGATCCTGAACGAGTTCACAGAAGCGGTCCTCCACAGAGTGCACTCGATGGAGAGGCGTGCCATCACTCACCACTACTGGACTATGACAGCCATCCTTGATGCTCGCGCTATGGACCAGGAGCGCTCACGCTCAGCGCCGGCTGGTTGGCCTCATACTAGTCTGTGCCCTATTCACCCTGGCGCTGTGGTATTGACACTATAAATACAGGGGATGAGACAGAGTGTGTGTCATTCTCCCTTCGACATTTACAGCAAGCATGTCAATGTACCTACGAGCCATCCTGCCTCTTACACCCAGTGTGAGGTTATACATTTATCAAGATAAAGTCACCCTGGTGAAAGACGATCAAGCTATTTACTGGACGCCCGCTGAGAGGCTATCGAATCCGGTGACACTACAGCGTGATGGGTGGACTAAGTTTAAACGGGTGTTGAGCGGTGAGTTGGACGGAGACCTCATCCACCTGGACAACGCCATCTACGTATATTCCGTACCGCCCGTCCACATACGTCTGGGCCGGTACCAAGAGCCTACGCGAAGTATCAGCCTAACTTCCTCTGTGTGGTCAGCCTTGGAGAAAATAGTGCCTATTGTGGACCAGTTATTTACACCGGACGACCGATCACCCGACCAATTGGCATGGGCTCGTGCTATGGAGGACGCCCTGGCTGAACCCCATGAACAACTACATGAACCCGACGACGATGCCATTGATTACCCCGCTAGACTCAGTCAGCCCAATGACATGACCACCTGATCCTTTGATCTCACGGGGTTCTCCCTATAAATACGAGAGACAGTGAAATCTGGTACCATTCACGTACTGACCATGACGGAGCATATAGTACTGGCGTATTTCAGCTTGACCCCGAGGTTTTCCTGCACGTGTATGCGGATAAGGTCGATATCATGGAGGAGGTGGTGGGAGACACGGACCCTACACAACCGTGCCCGGCTCACATTCGTCTGTCCCGGGAGGGCTGGACCAAATTCAAACGGGTGTTGTCTGGTGAACTGGACGGCGACCTCATCCACTTGTGTCACGATGTGTACATCCGACGCGGCCCTTTCTTTGCTCAATTGGCTCGGCCAGATGGAGGTACAGTGCATTTTACCCTTCACCCTGATCTATGGTCTGCATTGGAAGATGCCGTGGTGGATGTGGATGAAGTGCTTATCAAGCGGTCATCAGACGAGTTGGACTGGTCATTGACCATGGCCACTGTGGAAGTCCACGAAGAAAATCAGAAAGAAACTCCGGCCCAAGATATACCCGTTATAAATAAACGATAGAGCCAGGGTCCATCATCATTTTGTCACCATGAAGCGCTGGGAGAAGGTGTTGGATAACTTATACTACAGTCCCGACAGTCCGGCGGCCTATAGTGCATTGTCGGCTCTCTATCGAGCGGCCAAACCCCAGGGGGTACAACGTGCCCAAGTCCGAGATTGGTTAAGAAGACAAGACACCTATACCTTACATCGATCTGTCCGTCGCCATTTTCTACGGAACCGGGTCATCGTGGGAGGAATAGATGCCCAGTGGCAAGCGGATTTGGTGGATATGAGCGCCTTTGCCAAACACAACGATGAGAATCGGTATATCTTGACGTGCATCGATATCCTATCCAAGTATGCGTGGGTGGTACCCATCCGGACGAAAACGGGGGCAAATCTCATAGCGGCGTTCAAAGACATCTTCAAGACCGGGCGCAAACCTTTGTATTTGCAAACCGACGAAGGCACGGAATTCCTCAACAGACCGTTCCAAGCCTTCTCAAGAAACAGAAGGTGTTTTTCTTCCATACGTACAACGAGACCAAGGCTTCCGTGGTGGAGAGGTTCAACAGGACATTCAAAGGCCGCATGTATAAATATTTCACCTATAAGAATACAAGGCGGTACATCGATGTTCTCCCGAAACTGGTGAGGGGTTACAATCGAGCCTATCATCGAAGTATAGAGAGAGCCCCCATTACCGTGACCCAACGCAATGAAGCCCAAGTCCGGCGTGTCTTGTACCCCAGGCCATCGCAGCGAACGACGAAGGCGGTGTACAAGGTCGGGGACCCTGTACGGATCAGTAAAGTCAAGGGCAAGTTCGAGAAAAGTTACTTGCCCAACTGGAGCGATGAGCACTTCCTGATTAAACGGCGCCTACCCCGACAGCGGCGAGTCTATGAACTGGAAGATCTCCAAGGGGAAACGTTGCTGGGGACGTTTTACGACACGGAATTACAGCCTGTTGTAAAAACACAGCAAGACTACTACACGGTGGAGCAGATTTTGAAAACGGAACGTCGACGTGGCAAACTGTTTCATTTCGTAAAATGGCAAGGCTGGCCCAGTTCCTTCAATTCCTGGGTCGCTGCCAACCAGGTGAAACGACTATAAAGCCAGACACCACTGCCGTCCTCCTTCATTCCACGTCCGACCACAGTGCTATGGACCAACAGCAGCTGCCTCCGAAGACAGCGTCTCGCAAAACGCGCAAAGCGCAAGTGGTCTTTGGGGTGCTATTGCTAACCCTGCTGAGTGTGTTGTACGGAGGTGTGTTTTACGACGTAGCCTATGTCAGTACGTTACTTAACCAACTGAGAACACCAGCCATCAGTGAAACGGGTCTACAGAGAGCACCAGTCGTATCGAGCCCAGTCACCACCACCACCACACCCCGCGTACAAGCCACGTCGAGCTCTACACTTACACCAAGTACACCTACTACGTCTCAACACCCACCGGATTTCATCCCTCACAGTGAACCGACCACCCACGTTGTACTCACCCCCAGCACCATCCCTGAACGTGAACAGACAACGACGACCGACGTTGTACCCACCACCACTCCAGTTCACTCGTACGAAATTTACAAGAGCGGGTTACCACGACAACGGATACACCTCGAACCATGGACCCTCGGTGGCAGCATCCCTTCACCTGCGTCATCGCAGGACCGACGGGCTCCGGCAAAACGCACTTCGTCAGGAAGCTCCTTCAACACGCCGACAGCATGATCACTCCACCCATTGCCCGAGTCGTGTGGTGTTACGGAGAATGGCAGGAAGCGTATGCAGCAATGCCCCACATCACGTTCGTGGAAGGCCTACCCAACCTGGCCGATTTGGAACCCGACACCTTGGTGGTTCTGGATGATCTCATGGCGGAGACGGATGCACGGGTCACCCAACTCTTTACCAAAGGCAGCCATCATCGACGGCTCAGCATCATCTACATTGTGCAGAATCTGTTCAGTAAAAACAAAGAACATCGGAATATCAGCTTAAATGCCCACTACCTGGTGGTCTTCAAAAACCCGAGAGATACCACTCAACTGCTGCACCTGGCGAGACAGATGTATCCCGGCCGCACACCGTTTGCGTTGGAAGCCTTTAAAGATGCCACAACCCCTCAGCACGGGTATATGCTGTTCGACCTCAAGCAAGCCACCCCCGACCACCTTCGACTACGGACCGGCATCTTTCCCGGAGAGACCCACCACGTGTACATGCAAAAATAATGTAAACACATCCACAGTGGCGCCTCCAGCTGGGGTCTGTGTGTTTGATGATGGGGAATAATAAAAAGAATGAATACCACAGCAGGGTTGACTTTGTCTGTGAGGTGGATAAAAAGGGCAGAGTTGTGGGTTCTAGCATTAGTTGTACAGGATGTCTGCGCGAGTACGGAAGCACGCTCCCACGCTCCGTGTACTGAAGACGGCCCCACCCGAGTTAGTCCGAACCATTGTACGCGGTGCGGACCCTGACCTTGTACGCTGTCTGTGCGAGATCGGGTACAACCTGTTAAAAGGCAACGTACCACTGACTCCAGCTCAGAAGACCAAGTTGGCCAAGCATAAGACAGGTCTCCGAACCCTAGTCCACAAGCGGGTCCCTCAAACACAAAAGAAAAAGGTGTTACAGAAAGGCGGCTTTCTCGGGGCCATCTTAGCACCGTTGGCTGCTTCCGTGTTGGGTCCAGTATTGGGCGGACTCTTCGGCCGACAATGAACCACACGAAAAAAATGGTCCTCGTCGAACCACGGTTCCTGCAAAACCTCCAATCACCCTACCCTGTCCCACCTACGGTGAAGACCATAAACAGCCTCGATGGAGAGATGCAACAGATCTTACAGAGACCGGGTTAAGCGACAGTGAGAAAGTACAACGGTACAATGAGACGCTTCAACGGTACATGACGTTCATGGACCAATACAAAACTCTGTCTACCCCAGCAACAGCGCCACCACCACCACCACCACCACCACCACCACCACCACCACGTGACAGACCGCTGACCTCAGCACCGTTCCAACAGCCGGGTGAGGTAGCCCCCACAGCCCCACAGTGGGTGGAAGACGAAGTGCTGAAGAGTGTACCTGCCTCGTTCAAGAAACAAGCTGGCCTGGTATTACAACCGATGAAACAGAATCCTAACATGACTTGGAATGATAAAGGCGAACTCCT
>JAVTVY010017314.1:0-64299 GCA_036873755.1 Hanleya hanleyi | reverse complement strand
ATAATAAAACACTTATTAATTTGTGACGGAGTCAATACCATGAAACCTGAACCCTTGGCCAGACTTCGACCAAGTCTGACCTCGGGTCCAGGTTTCATTCCTTCACAAGTTAATAACTGTATAATATTGACTAGTCAGTTGTGTCGTAGGTCATATTTTGATGTACATAGCACAACAATTGGGAATGATGATATTACGTTTTAGCTTTGTGCCATTGTTGGCGTTACAATGGAAATTTTGACTGAACACTCGCTAAGATTGCTCGCTACGCACGATCGTAATCAGTCTCCGACATCATGGGTCAGCAGGTCATGGCCTATTTGCCATTTCCAAACTTTGACCATTCCCAGAAACAGTAAACCAGTAGTATTAAATGTCAAATTTAACCTCTTACAACAATTTAGCATGAAGAAAGTATGGGGCCAGAGTTGGAACCGTTTGGTGGAACCTCTAAAGGATCTCCTTGAAGAAAATAACCTTTTTGGGTAATAATATACAGGTAGATGTATATGTTTACACAAGACAAATATATCCATCAATGGAACATTGAAAACCTCAATCTTCTGAAGGGAGAGAATTTGGATGGTCAAATATTTGAAGATTACATTACTAGATTTTGAAGCAGAATCCAAATCTGGAACATGAGGGTCCGAAGTTTCATTGCGTTTATTTTGAAACGTAAAGCAAACTATCCTTGCAAATGTGTTATTGCTAATTACCATTTGTAAGTTCACCAGTCTGTTTGAAATAGAGGCAGGAAGGGGAGAGAACCCTTAAGAGCCGAGCACAAATCTGCCTGTAACAGCAGTACCGTACCATAGACAACATCAACCTCATTAAAAAAATCCTTATTTTATCATGCACTGAAATATATTCACATAGATTAACCTGATAATAATATTACACCCAACTTATCTCAAAGGTCCTTTTAACTTGGCATGTCTAAGCTAGGCAGTTGATTCTAGGCCTTCAAGATTTCCCATTTGAGAACAGCATTTGCAGACAAGATAAGTTTAGCCGATGGATATAGGACATGATAGATTAATAATGACATGGGCTGAAAGTATTTAAGTTGTCAAAATGACCTTAATATTAGATGAGGTTAAAGCAGGATCGAATGAATTGCCTGTAGAACCAGGAATTAGCAGTGGCAATTTGAAAAAAAATAAAACGAGCCAACTAGAAATTAAATGAAATGCTTTGATGTAATTTAATTACTTCTACAAAAACAGCCAATGGCTAAAAGTTGGGATGCTTGAATTCAGAAAAAGAGCAAGCAAATTCAAAATTTTGACAGATGAGAAGGATGAACAGGTTAACAATGTTAACCTGTCAGAAATAGATTACATGTAATCTTCCAGGGTGTATTGCCAAGCTTGCCTATCACATATTGAGATTAGTTATGGATTACAGTCAATTGAAAATAATTCAATCGACCTATTAAAATTAATCATTCTAATAGAAAAATCGACCATAGAGGTCCATGTCCCGTGCTAGCAGCACCAGTTATGGTGGATTACATCCACCATAACTGGCGCTGCTGCTGCGGGGGCCATGGACCTCTATGGTCGATTTGTTTTGGTTGATGATATCTCATATCATTGATGAAGAGTATGATTTGAAAATGGAGATATCCAACTGCTTATAATCCAATATGGCTGACGGCGGCCATATTAGATTACGCACATTGCTGAAAAACAATCCCAACCGTCCTCTCACCAATGTCAAGGCACACCCCAAGTTTGAAGTTGATCGGTTAAATCATTCACGAGTTATTGTCTGGACAAGAAAATCTAAGATCCAACTGCTTATAATCCAATATGGCTGACGGCGGCCATATTGTACTATGCACATTGCTGAAAAACAATCCCAACCATCCTCTCACCGATGTCAAGGCACTCCCAGAGTTTTAAGTAGATCAGTTGAATCATACTCCAGTTATTGTCCGGACATGATCAAACCGTTTAGAATCCAATGAAATCCAGTATAGCCGATGGTGGCCATATTGGATTAAGTACGTCCTTGAAAAACAATCCTAATCCTCCTCTCAACACTGTCAAGGCACTCCCCAGGTTTGAAGTAGATCGCATGAATCGTTCTCGAGCTATTGTCCGGACACGATCCAACTGCTTATAATCCAATATGGCTGACGGCGGCCATATTAGATTACGCACATTGATGGAAAACAATCCCAATCGTCCTCTCGCCAATGTCAAGGCACACCCCAGGTTTGAAGTTGATCGGTTAAATCGTTCACAAGTTATTGTCCGGATAAGAAAATCTTACGGAATTACAGACAGCGGTGTTTCTAAGTCCCCTCCCCCCCCCCCCTACTAAGTAGCGGGGGACAATTATAATAATGGATTTTGAACAATTCTGTCAACTCGCCATGCTTACTGTTGAAATAAATTTGATCGTCCCCTAATTTTATGGCAGGAAATTTTAGTTTCTCTGATTGAATGATTAGAGGATTCATCGCACAAATACTCTGCCCCCCCCAACACCCCTCCCCCAAGTAGAAATTTTCAGTACATTAAATGCCCCAGTTGTTAAGTATATGAATGGTCACTACATCGCGATCAGTCAAAGCTGACTAAAAATCATGTGAGTGTATGTTATGTACAGGTAATCAGGAGCTTGATCAGGAGATCCCGCTCTCTAAAATGGAGGTAAAAAAGGTCATTTTTCCTTAATAACTTTTGATTCCTTTTTAACCAATGATCCAAAACTTCAAATGCATTAATCTATCGATTGTTCAATGTCCAAAAATTAATTTGCCATTTGAAGAGCCAGTCAATGTTGTTTCAATAGTATGACAAATATTTGTCCTATTATTATTCAAATTAGATAGAAGACAATTGTGCGCCTCGGGAGGATTTTGCTGAATTCTTTAGGTAAACTGATTTATTGAGCAAAAACAACCTTTTTTACCATCATTTTTGAGAGCAGGATCTCCATAACATGTTGATGTCAAACATTTATTGGCTGTCATTGACATGGTGTTGATCAATCCACAGCCACAACCCCTGAACACACATGGCTGTATAGACAGTGAGTGAAAAATTGTGACAGGTGAACCAAGAAATATAAAACTTGTATTTGATCGAGAACAAGGTCAAGGTTGGTCATTTTCAATAGGCTTCTGATTCATTGCAAGCTTCATATGTGCTAATAAGGCAGCTACAATACGGATGTATTAAAAATGTGCTAAATCACCCATGCAATTTTCGGGTGGTGTCAAAATCTAGAATTCTTCCTATGTATCCTGGCTTAACTACCGTATACAAGGGAGGAGGGGTATGTGAACATCGATATTATACTTTTTTGCGTGCAGAATTATCTGCAAATGCTTCTCAAATGTTGGTCAATTCTCACCAGTCAAATATCAACCCATGATAAAACAACAGATATAAAGGTATCAATATAAACAGGTATATGTATTAGCTTTAAAACTTACAAACTAAATTACATACTACAGTGATTTCAGTTATGGAAAAACATAAACATTAATAAAAATCCACACAAAACAAAACAGTATATATATACATGTTTACAGATCTATATGTGTGATATACTTAAAAGTGTAAAGGTATCTTTCAAACATAATCCAGCTTCCATAATGTCGTTATTAACATAGACCATGATGATCTTCATGTAATTAGCAATAAAGGAGTAAGCAAGATACACGGGTCTTTGATATTGTTTATAGGACTTTGTTTGTATGATGAGGGGATGAGAAAACAGCCACATTCTTACCTTACCCCTACCAATGTATAGTGGGCATTCGAAAAAAAGCATGACCAGTGTTAATTCTTGCGAAACAGTTTGATGTCAACACAAAAACAAATCTCAAATTTGATCCAAAAGAATGGGATCGCATTAAAACATAAAACTGACCACTGGAAGTAATTGTGGTATCACTGTTGTAATGGGTAATTCTATGACAATTTTGTTAAAGGTGAAAGTTTAGAAAATGTGAAACTCGTGATTCAAACAGTTAAATAAGACTCTGGAGCAAGTTATTAAGCATTATAACCTGATAACAAAACAAGAAGACAAAAGCATGTACGAGTACTTAAGCAATGATATTCAGAAATGAAGAGAATTCCTGTAAGACAAAATGACGGAAAATTAAACCTCAGAGAGATCGATGGGACTAGATGCATGACATTATATCTATATAGTCATTCAGTTGTATCCTCACTGAATTGGTTATTTCAAAAACTACAAAGCATCATGGGACTTCTTCATCCCGACTTCAAATTAATACAATTTTTATAGATTCATTACAGTAACTGTTATGTCTATCAATAATAACATTGTGACATTATAATGTTGCAAGCAGAGTAGCATAGACCAATTAATATGGTCAAATGAACTGTTTTGGAAGTCCCATAGCAGGCCGTGAATTTGGAATAATTCGCATATGTGGCATAATACTAGGTGGCGCTCGTCAAAAATAAATTTGACTATCTCGAGATATCTTGCAACTGATGAAAATCGTGGTGCAAAATAGTGATAATTTCCACATACAAGTGATCAGAAGAGACAAACTAAGTGTTTTCATAACCGATTGTTCGTTTTGCAGAACTTTCAACCAAATCCAACCGATCATTTTTGTTACGTGAAATTCCGCAGCCTGCACAGTGCATTGCAGTTTCTGATATGATCTATTAACTTCGTTATTACAAATGTATCACTTGTTTCATAAACATGATCATGGATGAGTTGTTACAAAATGCTCCTGGGATCTAGAACCACGGATACCCTTGTGAGATCGAGAACCACTGATACTCGTCTGGGATCTAGAAGCACTGATACCCTTGTGGGATCAAGAACCACTGACACTCGTCTGGGATCTAGAAGCACTGATACCCTTGTGGGATCTAGAACCACGGATACCCTTGTGGGATCTAGAACCACTGATACTTGTCTGGGATCTAGAAGCACTGATACCCTTGTGGGATCTAGAACCACTGATACTTGTCTGGGATCTAGAAGCACTGATACCCTTGTGGGATCTAGAACCACTGATACTCGTCTGGGATCTAGAAGCACTGATACCCTTGTGAGATCTAGAACCACTCATACTCGTCTGGGATCTAGAAGCACTGATACCCTTGTGAGATCTAGAACCACTGATACTTGTCTGGGATCTAGAAGCACTGATACCCTTGTGAGATCTAGAACCACTCATACTCGTCTGGGATCTAGAAGCACTGATACCCTTGTGAGATCTAGAACCACTGATACTTGTCTGGAATCTAGAAGCACTGATACCCTTCTGGGATCTGGTAACACTGATATCCTTTTCCTTTTCTTGCATTAATTTTTAGAACACAGACATCATGAATATGAAAGAATGACTCTGACCCACAGATGCTTGATGTGGAAATAAGTAAGTAAATGACACAGCTTTCAAATATTTCCAACATACGTGTATTTAATGAAACAAACAAGCGAAAATTGCACAACTATCCATGTGCATGAATGGAGGAATAAAAACTGGTATGAAAGGCAAAACTTCTTTATTCTTACACGTCATTAATAATGAGCAGGATTGCCTCCTAATGTAGATAATGGGATACCATGGTCAGAAAGATACATGGGTCGAAGGTAGACCAGCGAGGCACACCAAACTTATCAAATAAACATGTGTTTGTACAGTTCCATTTTATAGCTGTCTAATTAAACCTTGTTCTCACTCCGTGGTCCATGGGGTATCAAGTGCTCGGGGATATACGATGGAATATAAGCACGCAATATCAGAACCTGATCCGAGGACAGTCGTCACATGGCTGCGAATCCAGTATTTACTGATGATGCTTCGACTATATAAACACGTATTTACATATAGCTACATGTAGTCTTCACCAATTTACCTTTTGTGACTCCGTCCACTGTAGAGTTTGCAGGGAGAGAAAATTGATCAGACGTTTATTGAACGGATTACGATCAAATGAAGCATGCAAACAATGTAATGTACATGTTTAGATTTTAGATGGCAAAAATTAGAAATCCCACAAACAAGATTTTATCTCGGATATAACGGGTCAAACCTACATGTAGAAAGCAGCATTATGGGGGAGAGAATATCGTGAATTTCATGTAGAGTAAGCTCTGGTTTATAACTGTCATTGGAATAGTCCATACTGGGTATTTCCAGAATGATAAGGTTATCCAAATAATAAGTTTTGTTTTCACCAATGATCCATTGTGTTTGATTCTATGTCCATGAGAGCTGTACGTGAATGTATACAGTTTTACGATGTTAAGATGTTCTTCCCGAGGGATGAACTGATCAGTTTAATGGTGAGCAATATTGGACATGTGACGCTCAAATAATATGATAAAGAAGCATGGGGTCTATAAAATATTTATTTCCCCTGATTCCACACCTATACTTGGGATCCTGCCATTGTCAAGCTCATGAGTCTATCTCATCATTCGCTAATATCTGTACATAAAATTACTGATTACTATACTCTAAAATGAATAATTATCCTGCTCTGGCAATCGTACATTTCAACACCTCGGGCTGAGCTCCTTCTATGGGAATTTTGGGAACATTGTCTGCAGTTCCGATATTATAAGCGAGTATGGCAGGGGAGGCTAAATTCTTCGTCGGACTGCCGTGGATCAATAGTAATTCGGCAGTGATGAAGTGTGGCAGAGCTTTGATGCACACACGAACATAGAAACACCTAATCTGATTAGTTCTTCTCTGTTCTCCTGACTTCTGCTGATACAATTTGATAACGTACAATTAGCTTTTTTTCACACCACCCTGACATTGCGCAGTAAAGCCGTAATTATGCTATTTCGCAAGTCCTCCTTTAGCTCCTACTTTTTTATGTTCACTCAGCTGGGGGCT
Source organism: Hanleya hanleyi (assembly GCA_036873755.1). Lineage (NCBI taxonomy): Eukaryota > Metazoa > Mollusca > Polyplacophora > Lepidopleurida > Hanleyidae > Hanleya > Hanleya hanleyi. Next base: position 57,425 of record JAVTVY010017314.1, on the reverse strand, counting down.
TGTCAAGCTTCCAAATAAAGGCGGCTTTCATACGAAAAGCTCAAATACTGCTGCGAACTTTAGAGAGCAACGAGCTTGACGAGGAATTTATACTTAATTACATGACAAGCAGTCTCAGAACTTCTTCATATCTGTCATTTAGCACTCAAAGTTCAAAAATAGAATTTAGAATTTAGAATCTCCTCTCTAACAGCAGAGTTTCTTCTCCATGAGGAAGACTACATCAAGCCACTGTAAGAAGCCCAGTGCATCATCAGATATTGCCCATGCATTCACTGTTTACACATGCACTTCCAGGCAGATTGGAATAGTTTGTTGAAATAAGTACATGTACATGTAAGTACAACAGGATGTTATACCAACACAGAGAATGTAGAACATTTACACTGGTTTATTGAAACAAATCAAAATACACCATACCAGTAGAAATATGTATGGTACCGTATATCATGAATATACAGAAGAGTTATATAGCAATGCAGTGTAAACACAGTGTACACCATTTGACTGGTACAGGAAGAAGCCTGTATTCCACTTTCAAATGACTTGCAAAATCATCTTTTGAAGTTACCAACATGTCTCAAAACACTTTGTACACCATTTGATTGGTACAGGAAGAAACCTGTATTCGACACTTTCATATAACTTGCAAAATCATCTTTTGAAGTTACCAACATGTCTCAAAACTACAATGAAATCAGTATTCAATGGCTTGTTGAATAGTCCAAGCCAGGGGTTATTAGAATCTGGTCAATGGCTAGGACAGTCAGAGAGTTGTCTTGTCCTGCCTCCTTCTTTGTGCCCAGACACAGTGAAGTTGGAGGTCAGGATAATTCAAGTCTTTAGTGTCGGACTGTCCCCATAGCTCTTCTTCCTGGCAAACCAGAAAAGTGAACAATTGTTACAGATGAAATGGCCGAATTTGATCTAATTTATCATGCTAAGATTACATGAATGATGTCTTCCAGGCCGGAATTATTCAAACTTACCGTTCACTTTTGTGCTTCTTGCTCTTCCTCCTCCTGCTTTTACGTTCTGGTGAGGAGCTCTGATCCCTGAAGGTACAAATTGATACTGTAAGAATTTCACCAGAAGACAGCATGGACAAAGAGTAAACATTGTAAATAAACATGAAGTTTCATTATTTCTTTTACTGATTGGGTGACTCGGCAGACTGAAGTGGGCTGGCCTGACTAGCACAAAGTGACTGCCTTAAACTGTTCCCAGTGATGAGAACCTCAGATGAGAATAGCCAGTCAATAGATCAGATGGTAATTTAGGAACTCTGTCATTGGTGTGATTATCTTCCAATTTCCACCATTACCCAATGAACACATCAAATTTCATTATGAAATTTTGAAATGACCAATGAAGAGATTTGAAACTGGAAGATATCACTTGATTCTATAAATATCCGTTCATGAAAGCTACTGAATACTACTGTCTGTCTCAAATTGCGAGGGAACAGGTTTTTCGGCAATATATCGGAACCACTGTTTCTCAGCTCAGATACTAGTAAATTTTGCACAGCATTTCTATGTACTTTTGTGCATTTTTATTCCAAAATTTTAAGGAAAACCACATGTATTCAGAATCAAAGAAAATCTGAGTTTCATGTTGCATGTTATTTTCAAAGCATAATGACGTTGAGTTTGTAATGTTGTAACATTGCAGGGACTGGCCTTTATGATGTCATAATTTAACATGCAAAATTGTCAAGTTTTTTTCATAAAATTCCAGATTAAATATGCACAAATCATGTTCAGATGATGTGCAAACTTTCCCTTCTCCGAGAAAAATTGGTTAAAATATATTGCCGCAAAACCTGTTCCCTAGCAATGTGATACAGACCGTACATTAATAGTCTTAGCCATTAAACAGAAAATGAATGCTTTCTTTGTTTAGGAGACTTTATCTTGATGATGTTGAGGAACACCAATGATTGGGTAAGAACTGAAAAGTCTGTGTCTCTATAGAAGATTGAGGATAAAATGTTACTGCTCATAGTAACAACAGGACTGATCACTCACCTTGACTTTCTCTTTTTCTTGCTGGCTGATGGTGATGGTGATCTGGATTGTGAACTGCCTGGCTCTCTCACAATCCTACAGTTAGATATGTCAACAATAGTCACATGTAATAGGGTAAACACTGTAATAATTCAATCAGGGAGTTAACATTCAGTCGTCAGTCCCTGAAAGTCACTCTGAAATTTGGTAAGGTCATGGTACTGTATCACTGAGTCAACAGCATGGATAAGGTCATGGAACTGTAGTGTAACCCTGAGTCAACTACATGGACAAAGTCATAGTACTGTATCATTGAGTGAGTGAATAGAATTTAACGTCGCTTTCAACAATATTTCAGCTATATCACGACGATCCAACTAAGCACCACTGTATCATTGAGTCAACTACATGGATAAGGTCATGGAACACTGAGTCAACAACATCTATAAGGTCATGGAACACTGAGTCAACAACATGGATAAGGTCATGGTACTGTATCATTGATTCAACTACATGGATAAGGTCATGGAACTATCACTGAGTCAGCTACATGGATAAGGTCATGGTACTGTATCATTGATTCAACTACATGGATAAGGTCATGGAACTATCACTGAGTCAGCTACATGGATACGGTCATGTAACTGTATCATCGAGTCAACTACATGGATAAGGTCATGGTACTCTATCACTGAGTTAACTACATGGATAAGGTCATGGAGCTGAGTCAGCTACATGGATAAGGTCATGGTACTCTATCACTGAGTCAGCTACATGGATAAGGTCATGGTACTTTATCATTGAGTCAACTACATGGATAAGGTCATGGTACTCTATCACTGAGTCAACTACATGGATAAGGTCATGGAGCTGTATCATTGAGTCAGCTACATGGATAAGGTCATGGCACTTTATCATTGATTCAACTACATGGATACGGTCATGGAACTATCACTGAGTCAACTACATGGATACGGTCATGGAACTATCACTGAGTCAACTACATGGATAAGGTCATGGAGCTGTATCACTGAGTCAACTACATGGATAAGGTCATGGAGCTGTATCATTGAGTCAGCTACATGGATAAGGTCATGGTACTGTATCATTGAGTCAGCTACATGGATAAGGTCATGGTACTGTATCATTGAGTCAACTACATGGATAAGGTCATGGAACTGTATCATTGAGTCAGCTACATGGATAAGGTCATGGCACTTTATCATTGATTCAACTACATGGATACGGTCATGGAACTATCACTGAGTCAACTACATGGATAAGGTCATGGAACTATCACTGAGTCAGCTACATGGATAAGGTCATGGAACTGTATCATTGAGTCAGCTACATGGATAAGGTCATGGTGCTGTATCATTGAGTCAACTACATGAATAAGGTCATGGAACTGTATCACTGTCAGCTACATGGATAAGGTCATGGTACTGTATCTTTGAGTCAACTACATGGATAAGGTCATGGAGCTGTATCACTGAGTCAGCTACATGAATAAGGCCATGGAACTGTATCACTGTCAGCTACATGGATAAGGCCATGGAACTGTAACACTGAGTCAACTACATCAATAAGGCCATGGTACTGTATCACTGAGTCCACTACATGAATACGGTCATGGAGCTGTAAAACTGAGTCAGCTATGTGGATAAGGTCATGGAACTGTAAAACTGAGTCAGCTAGATGGATAAGATCATGGAACTGTATCATCGAGTCAACTGCATGGGCAATGGAACTGTATCACTAAGTCAACTACCTGGATAAGGTCATAGAACTAACACTTACATAACTACATGGATAAGGTCATGGAACTGTATCATCGAGTCAACTGCATGGGCAATGGAACTGTATCACTAAGTCAACTACCTGGATAAGGTCATAGAACTAACACTTACATAACTACATGGATAAGGTCATGGAACTGTATCACTGAGTCAACTACATGGGTAAGGTCAGATAGATCTACAGGTTGAAAATCAACGAAACTTCAACCTGTTCTGGCTTATTATCGCAGAGTCAGATTCAAATCATTTTTGAACCCATAATGGGGTTGGGCGCCATAATTTTGGATGCCCAATTGGGCAAGTGTGTGGAAAAAAGAGATTTTTTTTTATAGATTTCTTCTCTGCACATACTCAAACCAATAATAATGTTGCTTAATATCAAGTTTCCAGGCTGTATTCAATGCGTTTTGGCAGTCCCATGCCGCAAACTACATGTATTTCGCTATGGCTTTTCAGGCTCTGTGTCATGTTTGGGTATCCAAACTAAAAGTCTAAATCAGACCCTGGATAGGCATGACGAACCAGATCGATGGATTTCACTTTTTGATATCAATTTGGCCGATGTATTGACTTGAACTTGAAGTTATGTGGAGGTCCTGAAAATGTCCACAGAGGCAAAATAATAACAATAACATTGTATAGTAAAGATACAATGTATATAGCCCACAGTGAAACTGTTACTTGTATGTAATATTTCAGAGAGAGAGAATTAAGGTTTAACATCGATTCTATTTCAGAGATACGATAGAGTCATTGTTTAATTTCTGATAATATCATCCAGTACAAACATGGCTATGACATGCATTCTGATTGGAGACCAATTATGTACAGTATGAACATGATGATATAGTAGATGACAAGCGTGACAAGATGGATGGATTTTCCACAACACATAATCAAACTAATGAGGTGAGGTATTGTTAGACTTCTATGTTAAGTGTCTTCAATAATACAGACTGTACAGTGCATATTGTTTGTGAGCTGACACATTTTCAATATTATAACGATGAAGTATAATTCTCCAAGCGGAGATGAGAAATTGATTCCCCATAATGTTCCTGAAATCTTATTGAAATCTTACCAGTCTATGGTACCATAGCAATATAAAGCTATTCAAGTTAAAATTCATTGATTTCTTCTTCTTACAGTCCTGAGAGATCTAACATGATAGAGATAACATATGCGTCAATTGCTGGAGACAAATTTTACTGAATTCCCAAGTATCTGTCACACAAATTTCAAATTTTTCTTCCTGGAAGTATTTATTTTTTCTGTCAAATTTGGTCCAAGGTATGGGCATATGTACATGTAGATGAAACAAAAGAGACATATTGTGGAAAGTATACACATACTAAATTTGTAAAAAATTTGTTAAGTCATTCGTATCTAACTGCATGGAAACAAAATCTTAATTTGGTGTGCAGGTGCCGCATATGGATGTTTGTGGACAGAATGCAATCCCAAGTGACATCTTGTAGCAAGACACCCACATACCAAATTTGGAAAGAGTCCATTCAGTCATTCTACTTTCATTGTCTGGAAACAAAATTCAAACTTTGCCCCAGATGGAATCACCATTGGGGATAAGTGTGTGGAACATGTCATATATGGCTTGAATCCACATAGCAAATTTGGTAAATTTGTCTAGAACCGAAATCTCAGGAGTATAATGAGAAGGTAAACTTTAAACATTCATATATCCCAGTTTGGGTCAGAGTTGAATTTCAAAATGTGTCTGCCTTTAGACAGGAACAATAAGCTAAAAAACATTGAAGTTGACTGACAAAGACATTCAAAAGTTATCCAGCGGAGGACGAAAAATTTGCATAATACACCTTGCATCTTTGGTGAATGTAAAAAGTAGTAATCACCCAGCCGCACGGATGGATGACTAAACCTTTGTGGCTGAGGGGTGAAAACTCACTCCATACCTATTGGTACTGATACTTGGCTACCTAACAGTTTCTCTCTGTCTCTCCATAACTTACTGGTACTGTTTCTGTGCCATAGCCGCTGCTTTGGCTGCCTCTTCCTTGGCCCGGGCCGCCTGTTCTTTAGCTTTCCTGTCCGGGTCAAAGGCACTCCCATCCACATAGTTTTCACTCAAACCAAATGCAGCTCTCAACTTAGCATTCTTCTCATCATTTGCCTCTGCTATCTGGTGAGTTGCTTTAGCTCTGGAAAAACAGAAATGAAACCAGTTTGAGTGGAAAAGTTTGAGTGAGTGAGTGAATGTGATTTAACGTCGCTTTCAACTATATTTCAGTCCTATCACGACGTTGGGTCCTATTACTTTTCACACCCAGGAACCACACGGGTGGGGTCCTATTCCTTTTCACACCCGGAAATATTTACCAATTATCATTAAATCCAGGTGTGAATGGGACTGATCAGGTATTCTGCCGATAACTTTTGATGTACAAACAATAAAATTCTGAAATTACAATATGTCCTACCACCCAATATATTTGACAACACATAAAAGTATTAGACTTCATATACATTGTGTAAGCATGGTTTTTTTTTCACAGCAAAATTCATCTGGTCTATCTAAATCTCTGCTTAGAGTCAACAACTCATTGGAGTGAAACAGCAGCACATTCTGGTGCTGGTTGGTCACAATGAGATGACACAATCAATGCCAAATGCTCATGTGCACTGAAATACTGTTTTACAAATATGGTTTTACAAAGAGGAAAGAGTACCGATTAATCACAACCTAATATGTGGCTTATTTCATTGATAATGATGATGGCACTGGCACAAACACCACATCATGTCAAGTGACACTGTAGGGTTGCACGGCATGCTCTGTATTGCCATGCAGTGCCCATTGTACTAGGATGGAGTACCAAACCAAACCATAGGACTCAATGTACATATATAGTAGTCATGTAACATGTACATGTAGATCTGTACAAACTACTTTGGTCAGACATCTCGTCTTTCTCTGTACATTCATCTTTCTCCCATTGAATGTTCATGTATCTTCACTTGTATTGCAACATCTAGATGTTAGCGGTATTAAACCGAGAAATGTCACAGATCCCTCCCACAAGGCAGAGATAAAATAGAACAAAACCTTGGCGATAATATCTGGAGAAAATCCCAGGAGTGGTCATCATTCTTAATAAGGGCACAGACTTAATCAACTTGTTAACAGTCAAACGGAATGATTCCCCTGCCCGCGAGACAATTTCTCCCAATCTAATGTATCACTCAGATCTCACTATCTTACATGTATTCTTGGCATGATCGCTTACTCTGTATTAATTCATTTCAAAAAAGGGTAAAAACAGTCTTCGAGTCAAAGTTATTGCAATTTGTAGCACAAAGAGAAACCTGCAACATGAAGGGTAAAATAAATATTGTGCTGACTGCTCACTGTAATGTAATGTAATGAGATAGAGAAAGTGAAACTGAGACAAACCTTTTTCAAATCTCAGCTAAATTCTGGCTAGATTAAATGTTTCTTTTTGGAGATGCACATGTAGTGATATACAAGTATTTTTCCTCTGAGAACTAATATTTTGGCAAAGGAACAGCTAAACTGGTTTTCCTATAACCGATACAAAGTTGATTCAGGAAGCCCCACAATGGACAGCCAGGATTTTAGTTCTATTCAGGCCCTCTTGGCCGGTGCACACCTAGCTTATTCTGTCAGAAGGGAATGAATCGGACCATTGGTTGGTTTGATTGGGCACTCCATCGTAGTACAATGGGCACTGATCATAAAGAGTATGCTGTGCAACCCTTTTCTCCACACCACCATACACATGCTCCCTCGTACCAATGACGCATAGCCATTGGTACTGAATATCTGTTCCCTGTTATATCATCTTTACATCTGTATCCATATCATCTAGCATTGACCAGGTCCCCAGTCTTTTCTCTATTTTTCTTAAAGGGAATGTAAAGGCTGCGACAACACACATAATGTGTGAAAGAACTATATTAAAAGTATCATTTGGCAGCACCGATTTTTGTGTGTGATTTTCTCCCTTCCAAAAAAAGGTTCCAAACACCGGAGTTATTGACTGGTCCAACAATCGACTGGGGTCAGCCATGTCAGTGTATTGAGTAGCCTTGCGTCAATGAAAACGCTTGTACGTAGCACGTGATATTTTCCTGTGACGTAGTATCACTTTGTTGTGGCATTGGTGTAACACGAGTTATGGCGGAGGTGGAGAGCTCGGCTGCTTCAAGTGTCTTTTGACTGTGTTGCGGGTCTCCGCAAGTGTTACCGAGCTGAAACGTCTCACCTGAACTCTCACTACTTTTGTTGACATCGAAGCGTTTTGGTTCAAACTGGTAACCCTGTAAACCTTCATTTGTCTCTTCGTCAGAACTTGAAGTCAGGCTATCCTCCTCGTACGTCGCCATGTTTACATGCTTAGTACATTTTCTCACTCCATGAAGTAGAGAGCTCCGAGGTGATACATTTGTACGTCACTGCTCTGATGTGAGATAGCCAAAATGGCAGCGGCCGGGAAACAATAATGCAATGGGGATAATTTCATTCCTACTCGGTGCAAAAAAATCCTCAAAACTATTTGTTGCTGTTTGATACTTTCAATACTTTCCCACAGAGTGCATGTTGCCTCAGCCTTTACGTTCACTTTAATACTCTATATATATATATATCTATTACTCCCAACATTGTTGACAGATAAGAGTTTGCCACAGGTTTAACTGTCAATCAAAGTTTAGTCATTGAGTTGATACTACAATATACATTGTACATCTACATGTGTGAAGGAAAACTGACATTTTACTGTGTAACTAACTAAATGGTGTTTCTGAAGATTTTCTCAGGCAAACAATTACAAATTTCCATTCGACATGTTCGAATACCCACTCAAAGTCTCGAAGCCCTATTAATATATGGCATTGGGAAACTCCCTGGATCAGCCTCTGATGGGTTGTCTAGAATTTCTGGTTTCATAACACACATGCTAACACATAATAATGGAATTCAATGGAAATATAACGCTGTCGTTCATATTACTATTACTGTTATTGATGTGCACACGGATTGTATTAGTACAAGCATGAGCATGATGGAGACCTGAGCAATTTAACTTCTCGAGTTGTATCCATTTATTTATAGACAGGAGTGGTTACGTCTCCGTAGAGATTTCAAACATTCAGTATATTGAGTATTGAAGAGTGAGGCCTATAGTCAGAAACCTATAAAAGCACAACCGGTAATAGTCTGTAATAAAACCTCATCATAATGACATTATCTCAAACTCATCCCAATCTACGCTCCATTTATTGATTATGTTTTATTTCCCTCCAAAGAACCGGATCTATTAAACGGGAAATACGCTGGCCCTCTTAATTTGTCAGGGAAAATTGGCTGGTTTGGCCACGGGACTGGCTACATGGAGATTGGATCATCGGTTGATCTCCGGGACGGGTAGATTAACGAAACACAGAACTCAGGAAAGTGGAGTCAGTCAGGACAGGTGTATATGCTGTACGAGTGGCATTTACCCATCTCCAGAATGGACAGAAATTGAGGGCTGAAACTTCGCAATTTTTATATCGGGGTCATTTTAAGTTTATTGGAATAATCCCAGGTGAAAAGTATCATGGGTAAATGCAAGATGGTGGCAAAGGGGAGTCCCTCAAAAAGTATATTTTTCACCTTTTTCTTATTAAAAGTCTTTACTTTAAAAGTAAAATGACCTTTAGAGATGTGAGGTACAGCTCTGTGATTTCCATATGGTATAGTCAAATGGACTGATCACGTTGACTTACGCACCAAAACTGATACAAGATGAACATCATGATTCCATAGACTTTGTCGCTACATTGCTTCACTCTCTCTCTCTCTTGATTGACTTGGCCATTTAGGAAAAGATGGAATTTTTAGCTATTGGCAAACTCCAGAATGGAAACAAAATATGAAATCAACCTTATTATATGCATCTATAGCTGATCACATTGTCATTTTGGACCCACTTGCACAATCAAAGGTGCAAAGGACCATGCGTAAATTCAAAATGGCACCCAATAGTAGGGGTCTATCAGAAATGTGTTACTTTTTTTCTTTTGTGAAAGATTTTGACATAAGAAAGTATTTGATTTTGTCTATTATAATCATTCACTAACATACTGAGCACTGTTTGTGCCAAAAATCCACCCGAAATAAATCTGATAGATGCACCCTGCAGAAATCACTGTGATGTCGTCTTTGAAGTTGTTTTTTTTTTTACATTTTCCAGTAGGGTTTCACTCAAAGATAGTAAATTGTGTTAAGTTTCAGCCAAAGGGATAATGAAACTATTATACAGTGACACCCCAAATCCAACCATATCTGATAAAAGGGATACGTCATTGTTTGTGATCGGTTTATTTTTTATGAGTAGTATCCTCAAAGTCAAGTGTTGACCTCACAAGTACACTCTTGTGTATTGCAGACAAATCCGTCAGTCATGTTTGTAAAGTCTGTGACAACTGTTGATCATTCTCCTGGACTTTGTTTTACGCGAGTGATACGCGAATGATCACTTTCTCTAATATCACTCGCCATTGCATTCCCTTTTTTCAGAAGAGTGACTAAAAGCTCTCCTCGAGAAATATTTGGGAGAGCGATGAATAGGGAGAGTGATCAAAATGCAAAGACCTGTTCCATTCATTATGCTGTATGCGTGTAGTACGGGGGTGTGATGATGTGATATTTTCTGTGGTAACCCAGTTAGGTAACCATAACTGTTCTATGGTACCCGGTATACGTTATATGTATATAAATTCCGACAGAAGTTAAAACATAGGTTTAGGCAACCCATTTGGGTCCCCTTAAATCAAGTTTGAGTAACCTCAAAGCAATGCGTTCAGCCATTCACTGTCCCTGTAGCTTACATGTATGTAGTCGGAACTCAAATTCCTTATTCTTTGCTTGCAGGTCTGTCTCCAGGCAGCTAAAATACAATTTACGCATACCATTTATGACATTCCAAATGAAATGCAAATGTAAGGACTTAATTAAACGTGTATGAATTTTTATTAAATTACCATAGTTAATGAGTGCACAAAAGTGGCAATGACCCGGGCAAATGTTCGAGTCTGCGGGTCAATTGGCAGATGGCAGGGCTAAAACATGACACAGACGTCAGCCTTACATCTCATGTCACCCCTAAATTAGATCACCCCTCACAAGAGCCGGCCCTCTCTTTCTATCAGGCTAACCATAAGTCAAAGATGTAATCTCATTTATATCGATATCCTGCTCTAAGTACACAGAACTTGGAAGAAATAAAAATGGCTGGGCAGACAGAGGATCATGTCTGTTATCTTGGTTCCAAAGAACGTTAACACTTCCTCAGATCAGATCGTGTACAATATCGACAATAAAATCTATAAACGCATGCAAACTAGTACATATACATATTTATATTCTTCCAAACAGTTTTTTCATCATTTTTACAGTACTAGAAATAAAGCTCTACACAGGGAAACTTTGGTCTTTCAGTACTGTGCAGTGCCCACCTTATACATATCAGTTCTGTACAGAAATGTCCTAATACTGGATGGTTCAATGTAATTAACCGAGTGGTACATGTACTGAGCAATATCCTCAGTCCTGTACTGTGAAGTCATCAATTGGCAGTTCAGCAGAGAAAGAACTCTTTAGTTTCCATCCATAAACTGATCAGTATTGCACTGGCTCTGAACAGTACTGTTCCTTTGCTGTGAAGTAACTACAAATCAGTGTCTTGATGGACCTATGAATAATATTCACCAGCAACAGGTCAGAACCTCTCCGGTGCCTTTCTGATCTGAAATGCTGATCTGTAATCAGGATTACCTGTGTAGGAATAACGAATCTGACTGGCTGCGAGACAGGTTTATGTAAGGGAAGCAATCCAATGAAGGAGGTATCTAATGGTGAGGGAGTGCTTGAGGATTGACAAGTCCTGTTCTTCATTCCCACTGATCCACAGTACATACACAAGTTACTGCACTACATGCACAATCAAAGCAAGCAATATACCTTAGATCTAGATACACTGCTTAAATTTAAATTCCAGCGAACTTCATATCACAGATTTTGAGGCATAGAGCATTGTTTTGGTACATGTAGTGCTCTTAAGAATTTATAGAAAAAAACATATTTTGACGGTTGACCCCAGCAAACATTAAACTTGTCTGTTGAAACAAAGAGTCTGTAGGGCATCAAATACACCCATTTAATCAGATTGTCATGTGATCCCAAATGGGGAAAACACAGTGATCTTGACCTTTTGACCTAAAAGGGATAGGGTCCTTCCTTGCCCAATTATGGTTAAGGTATATCCAAAGTTTGGTTCCAATCCATATCCTGGAACTGGAGATATTGCATGGACAAAGTTAATAGATAGATGAAGTGACTGACATTAAAGTCAACAGGCTTCAATTCAATTCACCGAAAAGGAGTTCAGCCACATTTCTTGATTTTGGGCCACAGTGATCTTGAACTTTGACCTCAAGTTAAATAGGTTTCATCTTTGCCAGATGGGTAAGGTATATCCAAAATGTGGTACCAATGTATCAATAATATATCAACAATAAATATAAAGCAAATGAGGTCTTTCAAAAAAATCAAACAAAATTTTCAGTGCGACCATAATCGCATGATACTTCAAGAGCTGATCCCATGTTGGAGAGCTGCATTCTTACTTTACCACTTGCGTGAGAAACACTGGTGTCTGAAAATCTTAGACATTTTGTTGTGTGTGTATAAGTAACACAGTCAATATTCTCAAACTGGGCTGGAAAATTCTGACTCCCATGTGCGGGAAAACAGGGTTTTTTTTTATCCATAACCAACTACATCAACCAATCAGAGTTGGATTAGAGATCATGTGAACAAAGAATATGGCATGATCATATACATGTAATGTGACATTGTCGGTCAACGAAGAGTGGTGGAAGAACAGCATCCAAAGACGTCCGTGTGCGGATAGAAAAGCGTTTGGGTCCAAACTCGCCAGTTTCAGAATATCCACACACTGGTGTTCAACTTCAACTAGAACTCGTGGACTTCGAAAGGCTGCCGTTATTCGTGTATTTTAATGTTGTGAGTTTTTTTAACTTTGGTCTGTGGGCGTATATAGTTCTGAAAATGAAAAAGTGTTGTACATGTAATTTTGTTCCGACAGATGTATATATACGATCAGCTCGAGATGATTGTGCTATTTCACACTGCATGAAAGAATTTATTAGTTTCGCAACTTTTTGCACGACAACACTCAGATGAGATCAAGTAGGACAGTCTGAAATTGCAACTGCAAGGTTGAAAAGGTTAAAAGAGATGATTGTGACTGTTCATATGAGTACCATGAGGATCTTGAAGTACATGGGTTCATGCGGCCCCTAGCCCCGGGTTAAGCGGAATTAGACACAAGTTATGAAACAGGGCTCGAATTTGGGTAAAAAAATTACATGCACAGTGTGCACCTAAATTTTTCATGTACATGCACAGCAATTTGCCTACATGCACCAAAAAAAAAAAAATCCTACGTAAATTTGTCCTGAAATCTGTAAACTCTACGAGTTTGGGCTCTTCTAATGCCAGGCATCAGTGTTATATACAGGGTCTCACAACGTCCTTTAAAAGAACACCTCTAATAATTCAAATGCATCAATATTTGGAAAAAACAAATGTTTTGCTACAAAGTCAAATATTTTGATGAATCTTAATGGTGTTGAGATCATGTATCACTCTTGAGGACGGCATATGTACTAAACACCCTAACCATTTCTTCTTACTATTTTTGTGTTGCTTTTTCAAATCGACAAATTTACAAAAAAATCGAAAAAATATTGGACAAATTTCCCTGTTGTTGTTGTTGTTGCGGGATTCGTGCGTGCTTCTGCAACATCATCTGGACTCCTCTACGGATTCAGCTGCAGCCTGACTCTCACTTCCCACTTCCTCAGCAGGGTCAGTGTTTTACTCTGTTTATTTGCCAACCGGCTGCAGATAAAAGCTTGAATGTTGCTCTCTGATGTTCACATCGTTTTGTACAGTTTGCATTTGTCACACACGAGGTGAAAGGTTAAGCGGACTAAGAAATATTGTGGAGCGTCTACTGCGGGAGATACCCGAGATAAAAATACCCATGGGGTAATTCAATGCACATGCAGCTTGGACATTTTCTAGCAAAATTTTCAAGACAATTGGCAGTCCGCCATAAGTTATAGTCATCATGATCGATGGTCCATTTTTCAACACTTTGTTTGCAAATGCAGCTACATGCACGCTGTGCACCTGACGATCTAAACTTACGTGCACCGTGGAAAAAATACATGCATTTGTGCATGTGTGCAATGCTAATTTCGAGCCTTGAGATTGAAACGTAGCGCCATAGATCTTGCACGCTACATTCGTATTTTATAAGTTTCTGCAACAATGTTTTGTGACGTTGATTAAAATCGTCACATTTAACACAGGATCTAGCAAATGCTACTAAGCGAGATATGTATACGCCATATGCAGGTCCCACTGGAATATTACTGTCCAGAAAGGAATAGTTTACAATGTCGAAATTGTACAATGTAATCATCTCTCTTGTCAAAGTCAACGAGAGAGTAACCCCACTTCATTTTAAAAGAGATACAGATCTAAATATGATGTGCCTGTAGGGCTATCTGTTGTTTTCTTCAAATCCAGTGAGGCTGGGAAGAACCCCAGGAATGCTCCAGGTAGTCGTTTCTGTCCGAGGAGCCGAGGCCTATTCTTATCATGACCTTGTGAGTGCACGAAATCACAGCTTAACAAAAACATCTGTACTTAAATATAGTTGATGCTTTCTTCATCTTCCTCATGTGCAGAAACAACTTCCTGGATCAATCAAAATCGATAAAGATGAAATGTGCATGTCCACTATAATTTTCACCCAGCACAGTCAGTGTTGCACTGAAAGTTTAAGAATTTACGAACTCTGATATTGGGACAAAGCATAGCAACGAATGCAAAATTTATTTCTGTGAAATGCAGGTCTGTGCTCCACAACATCGGACATTTTTGAATTCATTGTTCAAGACGGTCTGCATTACGGGACGAGTTGGCTTTGGACCAGTTGACTGTTTATATGGGACGACTTGGCAAGTCTGTTTACTTGTTTTTGTTTATAATATCGATCTATAAAAACTAAAATTATTACTTCTTTGAATGTAGATAAAGATCCCTCAATTCATTGTTCAACTGGCTGGACCTAAACTCTATAGTAACATTTGATTTTATTATGTTGACAACGAACCGAAAGTTTTGGCCGCCCGACCTAGATTACATCGCATGGTTCCTGCTTCAATAAGTGAAGTGACTCACCGTTTTGCCTTTGTAGGCCTATGGATTAAATAAATATTTGTCAACCTCCCTGGTCATTTATTTCCTCTGTATAGCTCATTTTATTTCCATAAACGCCAAAAGTAATAACAATTATCGAGCTGGACTTCCGCCTCCATTTTTAGAACTCCGGCATGATAGCAAATAACGACAGTTACGATTGGATAAAAAAGGGCATTCCTGGGAATCCCCACGCTACCTCCGCCAATGATGAGTATCTACACTGAATGCTTGCCCTTGATTACTGCGCTAAGTATCATGGGAGATGGTTGATTTCGATTTTATCGAACTACCGCCATATCTCGTTGATCCGAGATTTGGCCGCCATTACCCTCACAATCAGCGTCAACAGAGTGTATTTCGATGAAGAAAAACGCACTTTCTTTAGTTCCAATCACCATGAAATTATAACGAATTTCCAGTTCAATGTCTTGTCCACATTTGGCACTGTGAACGTAAGTCCCAACACTGCTTTGTTTTTTCGCAATCTTGCGGACAAAGCGATTTTGGCCCCCATGAGACCAAGCTGATCCAATAAGGCTGTGCGCGAAGCGACAGCCTTAATAACTCTTGTGTGCACTGCAGGGCCATAGCCAGGATTACTTGAGAGGTGGTTCACCTTCACTTCAAAGGTGGTTCACTGTATGACATGTATGAGAAAAAGAGAAAATAGGGGGTTCACTGTATGACATGTATGAGAAAAAGAGAAAATAGGGGGTTCACTGTATGACATGTATGAGAAAAAGAGAAAATAGGGGGTTCACTGTATGACATGTATGAGAAAAAGAGAAAATAGGGGGTTCACTGTATGGCATGTATGAGAAAAAGAGAAAATAGGGGGTTCACTGTATGACATGTATGAGAAAAAGAGAAAATAGGGGGTTCACTGTATGACATGTATGAGAAAAAGAGAAAATAGGGGTTCACTGTATGACATGTATGAGAAAAAGAGAAAAATAGGGGGTTCACTGTATGACATGTATGAGAAAAAGAGAAAATAGGGGGTTCACTGTATGGCATGTATGAGAAAAGAGAAAATAGGGGGTTCACTGTATGACATGAGAAAAAGAGAAAATAGGGGGTTCACTGTATGGCATGTATGAGAAAAAGAGAAAATAGGGTTCACTGTATGACTAGGGTTCACTGTATGACATGTATGAGAAAAAGAGAAAATAGGGGGTTCACTGTATGGCATGTATGAGAAAAAGAGAAAATAGGGGGTTCACTGTATGACATGTATGAGAAAAAGAGAAAATAGGGGGTTCACTGTATGGCATGTATGAGAAAAAGAGAAAATAGGGGGTTCACTGTATGACATGTATGAGAAAACGAGAAAATAGGGGGTTCACTGTATGGCATGTATGAGAAAAAGAGAAAATAGGGGGTTCACTGTATGGCATGTATGAGAAAAGAGAAAATAGGGGTTCACTGTATGGCATGTATGAGAAAAGAGAAAATAGGGGGTTCACTGTATGACATGTATGAGAAAAAAAGAGAAAATAGGGGGTTCACTGTATGGCATGTATGAGAAAAAGAGAAAATACATGTAGGGGGTTCACTGTATGACATGTATGAGAAAAAGAGAAAATAGGGGGTTCACTGTATGACATGTATGAGAAAAAGAGAAAATAGGGGGTTCGCTGTATGACATGTATGAGAAAAAGAGAAAATAGGGGGTTCACTTTAACTTTGAAAAGGGCATTTGAATTTTGTTATCCAAGAGCGGGATTTGCCGGGAAGCCAGAAAACTCTCCCTGGCTACAGGCCTACACTAGGATTAACTTAAACATACATGTACAAATTCAAATCATGTATGCATGTCACATATACTCACTACATGATACACACTCTACTGCTAAGATTTGATGTTTTCTCCAGAATCTAACAATGCTTCAAGTCCTGTACAGACAACAATGGAGAAGATCAAATAATTATTCTGAAATCATTCGCAAATGAATCCGTAAATCTAATTTCGAGATAAAGAGGCGCTACTTTGCTCATTAAAATTGCATGGCATGACATAAAACCCAGTCAACAGGCTCAACACTTCACAGGATTGAGGAACAAAAAAGAAACCTATTGATTCTACATTACTACATGTACATCTCAAAGTAAGTTTTCCCATTGATGCCATTTGGAAAGGAAACGGACATGGACATATGGACATATTATAGTATTGCGCCACCTTAAGAGATGTTCTTCAAAGATTCATCAATGAATAAACATGGAAAGGTTAGGGGAGTGATGTTCTGACATTCAGTTGTATATATGCACAGAGGCATGAAATAATCTCATGCATGTCAACCAAGAAGCCACATTTCCAGTTTTATGGCGAGGAATTATTTTGGATGGCTTCTTTTTCAAATATCACATGGCTACGAAGTAGGGTATAGGCATTAGGACTTCGACGCGAACTGAACTCTTGGAAATCCCCCCCAAGTTGAAATCCTGTCTATATTAAGATGGGCACAGCCTTCACCAAAAGAAATTTCAGCTCAGAACTTGCTGGTAACAGTCCCCTAAATGCACCTTCATGCCAAAAATGAAAATTCTAATGTCAACGGTTCTCCTTAATTTGCCGACGAAAGGATTCGGATGGACTGACTGACTGACTGACTGACTCACTTACTCACTCACTCATTACCGGACAATTTGCAAATGAGAGCCTACTTTGTAGGAAAATCAAACATGTTTCACCACTGTTACAAATATCTACCCTGTATTGTGTGTAAATGTACATGGTTGATAGCGAGCAGTATTCAGTGCATGTCAGACATAGTAACTTTACCCTTCTCAGGGTCCATTATCCTTTCTCAAGAAGGGTCCATTATTGTTATTATAGGTGAATGGTAAACACTCTGATAATTCAATCACTTTATTATTATTCTTTCACCACAAAGAATTTTCTTGAATTGTAATAAATCTTGAATCCGTGATTATTTTCTTTCAAACACAATTCAATTCAGATCTCTGTCCTGGGAAATGACTTTAACAGTTATTGTTTTGGTGCTTCAAATTTTGATGTTGGCATCTTATATTTTGTTATGAATACTTTCTTATTTTTTTATTTGAATGGTGAATTCCCCATTTTGAAAGTGATATCCAACTATGGCATGGTGTTTGAATAAATACATGTGAAATAATTGAGGATGTTTACTCAGCATGTTTAGAAGTAAAGCAAACAGAAGCTCAAATTTTGAGTTTTCAGTCTTCAACATTTTATTAATTTAATTATCTTGCTGGGGTTTGCAACCATTTCAACCAATTTTAGGTTCGTAGGCTATTGCGTTTCTGTCAAAATTTCTAATATTTTAGAAATGAACCATACAAATTTGGGACTTGGACTGAGTTTTTTGTTATTGAATTTGAATTGTTCACCTGATTACCACTGACTAAAATGGGACGTCTATGAATCACTGATACTGATGAACTTCCCCGTAAATATATCTTCAATACAGCGTACATTTAAATTTATTCCAGAATTCACATCAGATAGATCATAAATATGGCAAATTTGTTCAATAAGATATATATGTAATCCCTGTAATAATTCAAACAGTTTTAGACCAGCTATTTACTATAATCCCTGTAATAATTCAAACACTTTTAGACCAGCTATTTACTATAATCCCTGTAATAATTCAAACACTTTTAGACCAGCTATTTACTATAATCCCTGTAATAATTCAAACACTTTTAGACCAGCTATTTACTATAATCCCTGTAATAATTCAAACACTTTTAGACCAGCTATTTACTATAATCCCTGTAATAATTCAAACACTTTTAGACCAGCTATTTACTATAATCCCTGTAATAATTCAAACACTTTTAGACCAGCTATTTACTATAATCCCTGTAATAATTCAAACACTTTTAGCTATTTACTATAATCCCTGTAATAATTCAAACACTTTTAGACCAGCTATTTACTATAATCCCTGTAATAATTCAAACACTTTTAGACCAGCTATTTACTAAATTAAATTTAGTTAACTGATGGGCATTTTCTTTTGCCAACATCTTGTACAGTAGCCCAATTATGAACAGTTATGAACCATCAGAGCTGAATAGTGACAGAACATTTTCTGAAACTGGCTTCTAAAGTGTGTTTTATTATGTGTGAATTATCAGAGAGAATAAAATACTAATATTACCCACATGTAGACCTGGAAACATCCCAGTGGGATCCCGAGTAAAGCAGGCCCTTTCTTATGGACCCCTCCATTGTGTCCACATTTCACACAATTCTCTTGAGTTCCGCTATTTAAGTTCGACGATCGCGTCCCATTCTGGGACAGACTTTGGAACGACAGTAGATGTAAGAGAGACTGATCCAGCCTAATATCCCTCTGTTCTAACAGATGACAGCCCCACTGAGACGTACGAGATGTCGTCGTGGACAATTTAGCCATCCCATCCAAGTTATTTTCCATAAAATTGCAGCTCCATCGGGAGGCTCGAGAAAAGCGAGTCTTTCGTTTTCTGCCATTGGTGGCGTTCCTAGATTTGCAGGAAATCTGAAGATCCTCTCTTGCCCAAAGTGAGTTCTCAGACAGACACTCTATATTCCTGGCACAGGTACTCTGTGAATTCAACGGTCGGAGAAAGAGTACATTGGACATTCTTGACAGCTTTTCTGTACCCATCATTCCTCACAATTTAGGCTATGCAAACACGGTACACATATTGTACTTCAACAGTTCAATAATCATGATAATCAGATCTCCATGTAACAGATTTTCAAGAGCACTGACCAAATTGCTGAAATCCTTCAGTGTAGCTTTTGCATATGAAGACAGCGAATAGATGATCTCAACTTGCGGGGATGTTAATCCAGAATCCAGAATTAAAATTTCAGCTGATGAAATTTCCTAAGTGGTCTCGCACCGGACATGCCCGATGCTTTGAAAGGCAATGATCCTCAATTCAATGTACCAATTGCCAACACTGATCCACTTTGTCAGTATAATGTGTTCAAAACAGCCTACTTAGCTGTCACACAAACTCATAAAGAGACTCATTAAGTGGAGTATATATACTGGTAACTAAGTCCCCCATAACCACACTCGCTAACATTACTCAAGGTTATATGTACTCGGACGCGTTTCAAACTTTGACAGCCTCTTCCTGCATTATGCCGTCTTCCTCCATCTGGCCGAGGAGGCGGAAATTCCAATAAACCGTGGCGACCGGCAAAACTTATTCAGGTAAACTGACAAGTTATTTTGGCACTCAATTATATCTAGCAATTTACTCATCAACGGTGTCCCAATCAATTTCCCGGAGTTTTCCCCGCATGCTCTAAGGTAGCGCTTTGTTTCGCCACTAAAAGATTTCCCGCCACCAATCAATTTCTGCTTGACACGTACTGCGAAGCCAGCCCTCTCCAATCAGGGGTGACAATGAGGGTAGAAGAGTAAGCCAGAGAGGCCTGTGTAGTCTCACGCACAAGGGAGCTTTAATACGCAGGGCCGGAGAGCTGAAACGGTGCAGACAGCAGGCATGGACCGTCCGACTGAGCTCGCGGGCCGGGTAAATTGAATCAGTATTGTAGTGGCGAGGCTAAGTCGGATAGTGTAACGCGTAATTGAGGCACACTGGGATTTATCAACTCTCGCCTGCCATACAGCAGAAGCTACAACTAACATACATGCTATACATCTGCTTAGTCAGAAAAAAATAATTCTAAAACCCCAGGGACATTATGTAGGACTACTCCTTTATTGTTATATACCACATTATTACATGTGCATTGTGACTATTGATAACAGTGTTATTATGACAAGCTCATTAAACCATTGAAATCCTTTCACTGCTCCCACAATATACTGTCACAGGAATAAACTCAAAGAATGAATTTCACTAAAAAAAAAAAGAATTTTGTATAAATTCATCATTAGTGTTGATTGGCTTGACTCAGCCTTTACTTTTCCCATAAGGGCCATGCGAGATATCGGGGAAATAGAAAAGAAAGGGATAATTGGAAGTAATGCATATTTAACATGTTTAAGCTTTCAGGTAACATGCATCAGCGAGTTATTGTCCTGAGAGACTACACCACACAGCTCAATGAAACAATGTCACACCATAGTAACATAGCAATGTAACTCCATTGGGTAATAAACAGCTGGCCATGCTTATGATGGCGGAAGAAATGCAGAAAAACTTGAAGTCGCTTATACCTGTACCATTGCATATAGGTGATCAATGACGATACAGTATTCATGTGCTGGCAGTAAAGTGCCATATGATTTGTCCCCCCAGGGAATGCTTTGTGCATTAATTCATACATCCGTGTCCCTACATCGGTCAACTGACCCAGCCAGACAATTTCATAATGAAATATTAACTTAATAGTGCCATCAGGATGTACTTTCACAGCACATCAGTAGATGGAGATGGAAGAAGAGAGAAGAGAGAGAGAGAGAGAAGAAATCTCTAACATGACAGAGATATCTGCCAACATTATAGACTGGACCCAGCCCCTGTTTCATAATGTATTTTAAAGGGGAAACAAAAGGAAGTAAATCTGTCTATTAAGAAATGCTTGAAACAGGGACTGGACGGAACGTCACAAGGGAGCTAACTTTGCAATAAAAAATGCACAATATACTGTGCATTTTTTGTCACCAATGAAAACTCTGTATTCTGACCCCGCCCCCAACTCAAAGGATTTGATTGGTCTGTTCAAATACGCACGCTGGAAGCAATTCGTTCATGTGACGTAAACAATAAGAATGATGTTACTACCATGACCGCAACGATGGGAATGACGTTACTGCCGAGTCGTCACAGTATGGCGTTACAATGAATTGATACAAATATTACGACCGAAGGTAAAAACATGTCAATCGTCCAGACTAACCACGCCTTCAGATGGAATCTTTACACGACGAAACCCATCAAATCGTTCAGTCTCTATTTCAAAAATATATTTTTATTTTTTTTTTAACTTTACTATTATTACTAAATAGTACATATGAAATAGAGACTCATCCAGTCTACCAACATTATTCTTCACTGATGCTCTCTGTGTTCAACTTCACAAAAATTTTTTTTTATCAAATATGACAAACCTCAAACTATGCAAAGGTGACAAACTTGAAGAGCGGGTGTGGGGCATTAGGAGACAACATGCAATAATTCTAACATGCAAGTTAATCATTTCTTGGTAAAAAAGAAATAAATTGTATTCTCCATACAATTCACAAGGTGGTCTGACACACCGTTCTGTCCCCATCACAGTAATTCCTCTAATAAAATCAATCACAGGAAGTGCAGCAAATTGGCTTATACATGTACATGTATCTGGTAATGAAAGTGTCACACTTTGTCATCGTGGTAATGCCTCCAATAGTTCAATTACAGGAAATGAAATTTCCCACCACGTAATCTGGAGGTGATCAAATTTATTAGAACTGGAAATTGACAAAATGATTCAAAATCATGCATATAATTCATTATTTGGCATTTTAAATGTTTTTACAGGGTGATCAAATTTATTGGAACCACAGATTGAAGTTGATCCCCAAATTTAGGAATGACTGGATTATGATTGAGTGAGTAGGATTTAACATGTTCAAATAACAGAGTTGACCAGTGAACTTTCTCTCTACAACCTATCAATCTTTGTTCTATTTGTTTATCCATGATACTATATATCAATAAAGTTCAGCAATGTAAATTACTACATACCATAAATGACCACATTTAATGCTAGTTATTGCGCGGACGTATGGATGTTCACTGTACTTGGGCAATATACATGAAATATATACACTAGAACAGATTGTAACCAACTTCATCAAGAATGTCTATTTCCCGGAGCACGCTACACATCAGTATGCCTCTTTGATACACATGTAGCTGAAATTGCCACAATGATGGGAAAGAACTTCAAACATGACAAAGACTAACAATAGCTATGATCTTGCTGTACTTTGATGGCTCTATGAATATTAAATGATGAAGTGAAACATTAAGAGATTATAGAAGGGAAAAAAACATTATTTCGAAGTGGCAAGAATTGGTCCAACAATGATAGCTATCAATTTTGGAACAAGATACTACTGCTGGCATGTTTAACGCCCGAGGTACACCGATGCACATAGCAATAAACCTAAATTAATTGCGATTTTCCAGCGCAGGGAGCCTTGGGAGTTCCACCGTGGCAGCGCGGAGAAAATATCCGGGGGCCAGTCTGTCAAAATCTGAGAGATTCGTTCCCAAAAAATTGATGAGAATCTGTCTGTGTGAATTCCAGGTGGACAATTGAAAACATAACCTTTCCAATATTGTCTCACCAATCAGGGCCTGTTTCACTCTGTGATGATTTCATGTTGCGGCCAGTAGAGGCGAGATGGCAATTTTCGCAATCATTCTCCCCACAAGCCTTGTCTGCACGAAACGTAAATTTGATAAAGCACACGACCTGATACGATGTATCATTCATGTACATTTATGGATGGAGAGATGTCTATATTTATCCTCTTCATACATGTTCAGCGTTCATCAGTGGGCCCGAGATTACGTCCAGGGCAGATAGATATCATTGACACACATCTACCCTGACATGTCTAAATTGTTGTTATCCATATCCAAACAGCTCTATCTTCTTCATCGCTTTATCAGTGTGACACTTCACATATATATTACACAACAGATCGATATATAATTTGGATGCACAAGTAATATACTTGTCAAATGACAAATTGACCTTGATAAGCGTTGATAGAGGAGAATTAGTATCGGACCATATTTGGGGGTAGACCCAAAATGATTTATATGAAATGATAATGTAATTGCAAGGATCATCGTCTGGTGAATGTATTTACATAGTAACTCCAGCACATCATGGCTCACTTTAGAAAGACTTCATTGGTCAATTCAAATTTTCAAACAGAAATCTGATTTTTTCATTGGCTTCAGTTCATTTCTCGTTCCAAGAGTAGATTTTTACTGTATCAATAAGTGGAAAATCATTAGTGGGATGACCAAAAAAACAGAAAAATGTGTCATATGTGATATCACTCACTTGAGCATATATTTGTTTAGATTAAACATAAATTGACAAAATACATATATTATAACCTAATATTTCCTCAATATCTATGGGAGACAATTGTAACAGAAATTGGCTATTCTCATGAAATAATATCAAACTGATTTATCTTATATGGTGAAATATGTCATACGGTACAAGAAGAAACACCATTTTCTAATACTTCTAGTAATGAGCCAAATAAAAAAAAAAAATTCTTCCAGCTTTAAAGCTTATTTCACAAGTTTAAAAAAAAACGTATCACTATGATCTAGAAGTTGAGAAGTACAAAATTCATCATATTTTGTATCATACAGAACATCTCTCCCCCAATACCATTACCAATCTTGAGGTCATAAATAATGTAACTGTCAGATCTACAAATGAATTCATATTGAGCCTGATGGATTCCCTATTAACTATGTTAAAATGCAAGAAACTTCAAATGACATGCATATCGATTAAATGCACTAAAATGGACAAAAATTTGTTCTAAAATGCACTGCACAGACAATCGAGGTTTAATTTTACGATTGGGATGTCAAACTTGCCAGAGGCAACAATTAAATTTTTAAAATCTGGATAATTGCCACGATGAAAACTCATTTTCGGACCATTTGCATGAGGTTATTGTCACTGATTCTCGAAACGTCTTCATGCATACAGTTATTCAACATTGAACTATTAAGCCAGACCTCCAGATGTTACAGTTACATTGTACCTCAACACAGGGAATAACAGTCATCAAAGTCTAGACAATATAATGTGATTAGGTATAGAGCCTAGGGACCAAATCTACAGAATCACGATTCATCTCAATATACATGTAGTCTGACAAGTGCTAGCTTTCACACCAAATCATGGCACACTATACACATATGTTGTGGAAGAAATTTACAACTGACAGAAACCAAGATTATACGAGGGAATAGGGATATGAAAGCCTGGGTCATACTGGGATTCCATTGTGACCAGCGATTAATGTACAACTTATACTACACAGCTAGTATTTTCAAATCCATATCTGCATATTCTCAAACAACCTAACACTGTGCCAGACCTACAACAAGAGCCTTACAGCATTCAATACATGTCCGTGCACACCTATGACTGCAGAAATGAAAACTTTAGGAACACAAATTTAGGGAACCTAGCATTGATTCTGAGATATTGAAATAACCGGTATTTAGTCAGCCTGGAAAAGTTTCTAGTCAATTACCAGTTGCATACATGTACTGCATTTGAAGCGCCAAGATGTATTCGTTCAAAATATATAACCAATACCAGAATTTGACCATTGAAAATCAGTCATCTTTGATGGACTTTTGACCCATTGCCAGTTGCATAATTTAAATGAATTTGGAAAGCCCGACAACAATTCTTCAAGGAAAACATTGTGTTAACAGGCAAGATGGACAGATGGATGGATGCACACAGTCAGTACCCTATGACCAAAATTGGCCAAGGCGTAGATGTTGACAGGCTTCTTCTTTGCCATCACAATTCACATCTCTGAACTGTACATTTAGCATAAACATAAATCGTCAATGATTTACTGATTTTCAGCAAGTGACCTGGACCTTTGACATCAAAATTGATAGGGTTTTTCTTTGCCCCTTGGGTAAGGTATACCCGAAGTTTGGTACCAATCCATGACCTGGAATGGGAATATCGCATATCTTACAAATGAAATCACACGGTTTACAAAATTTTGTTTCAGAATCAATGAGTTCGACTCCTTTTTTGTGAGGGAAGAGAAGGAGAACCAGAATTATACATGTATGTTTATGGAGCAGAGAGATGAGGTCTAAAAGGAACATTTCAGAAGCTCATCTAACAACATTTATATCTGTAGAATTTCAGTTCCCACTGTAATTGTCCATGTTGTAGAAGCAAATAAGTATATAAACCCTTCTTAAGTATGTATACATGTACAAGGTGACGGCATATCAATATTACATGTCATGAGCAACGAGCCTGAATATACTATATTTATATGTAGGACTAGATCTGACACTGCTCAAGGCTAGAGGCCACTCCAATCAAGGCTGACATAGTAATGACACATGTATGGCCTGTGTACTGTACAAGGTAGGTTGATCAAACGAGATCCGCTGATATGGCTCATCTAACACACCGCTGTCAGCGGGTACAACTTCTGCAACAGACTTGACAAAATGAACACAGTATGGCGTGATAACATCATAGTTCACTCAATTCACCCTGCTCTTGCCAGAATCAACTTGCCATGTCGACTCGACAAATAAAACGGATGTCGCGGTATAAGCACGAAGAACAGAGTTTTTATACAAATGTCCACACAATATAATCATATAGAAAGCCATCATTCCACACATGGCTAAAACAGATTGGTATCTTCAAACAGGGGTAGGCTACCAACGGTACACATACATTCACTCAATTCATTTGACAACATTTTGCAAGCTGGCGCCAGTGGTTGGAAGTTCAATTTTATTATAGCACTGATTTTTATCTTTAAGTTACATGTGTATACCGGAACTGGAGTTTTTCTGGTCAAATACCCTTAATAAAGTGGTACATTGACATGTTCTTTTCAATTCTGTTCTATTTGGGTCTACATCAGCACTGTGCGACTGAGTGCTCAAGTACATCCATCCATCCATCCATCAGCTACAGCTTGCGGAGTACTAGGAATACATATTCTCTTCCTTCTCCTCCTGACTTTCATTATGTACTTCTTTCACTTTTTAACAAATTCGCAGATTTCTCTCATATTTGGTCAGGCTAGCTATTGGGTCATGCACTGATGTCGCACAACACAAATGAGGTCAATAGGTCAAGGTCACTGTGACCTTAAAATCAGAAAATCACAGTTGTCTGTGGGGAAGGGAAGATATATTGAAACGTAAAGCTCACACAAGAATCAGAAAATCAGTGAAAGTCAAATACCGTTTTTTTAGTGGCTGCATTAGTGGGAGACGATATGCCAAAATGAGGTCAAAAGGTCGCTGTCAACGTCAATGTGGTCCCTAAGTTACGAAATTGCTGAAAACATTGTCTGTGCAATTTCGGTTCAAGGACATGGATTGTGATCAAACTTCAGGAATATCTCAAGCTTATGGCAAACAAGAAACTTATTGAGGTCAAAAGGTCAAGGTCACCAAGCACCAACAATCAGACAATCAGTGAAAATCATGTTTTCAAGAGTGGATGCATTTAGTGGGAATCATTGTGTCAGATACCAAAATTGTGATCAAAAGGTCAACGGTTACTGACCATCAAGAACTCATGAAAACCTGAAAAACATGGGCTATTCAGATGTCTTTACATGTCATATTTAATCACTCCCAATTTTGGGGATAAAATTCAATTGACTTCCAATAAATTTGATCACTCTCTAAAATCATTGAAATAACAAAGAAATAATGGATCATTGGTATGATTTTTGATCATTTTGTCAAATTCTTTGTTCTGGGGATTACCGTACATGTATGCTCATCTAACTATGTCTGTCTACATGAGATAGTATCTGTCTGACAGCTGACCAGTCTATTCATATGCAAATGCAAGCTTTGCTTATCATCCATTTTCAGTGGTATCCATTTGGATGCCCTCTGCCTCAGGCAATGGGTTTCACACAGGTATCTGAGTTAGTAAATAATTTGAAAC
The DNA here is from genome assembly GCA_036873755.1 of Hanleya hanleyi. Taxonomy (NCBI): domain Eukaryota; kingdom Metazoa; phylum Mollusca; class Polyplacophora; order Lepidopleurida; family Hanleyidae; genus Hanleya; species Hanleya hanleyi. Next base: position 29,585 of record JAVTVY010017314.1, on the reverse strand, counting down.
AATGAATACGTTTTACCCATAAATTACTTAATTTCTACGATAGTGTGTTAACTTGTCTTCTAGTAGACAGGTTACATCATTCACACAATCAGAATACAGAGTGAGCTAGAACATCCGATATACCGGTATCTGTATATGTATAGCCCAATGCACACAGCCAACATTTTGTTGTATCAAAACAAAAACTGAGCTGTTTTTGTCTGCTGTGTACAGGGCCCAAAAACACCTGTGCAGAACAAATGTTCCCGAGATCAAACCTGTTTGATATTGCAAACATGTTTTGCTCTGAAACAAGTTTTTGACGTCTGCATGTGGTGACTGCGAACATTTCCCTGAAGATTTTGCAACTATTAACCAATCAACTGGCGAGCCACACCCATGTGACAAAGGATTGAACGCCAAGGCTACATCTACTTACATGGCGCTGGCGGTTTGTTTCAAGATGAAATGTCCACAGTGTGCAGAGAACAGGAACAAAGACAGGCAAAAACATGAAACAATGTTTTTGTTCTAATACATAGGACACTTGTCAAAAAGCAAGGCAAGGCCAGAACATTTTGAGCTTCACACAAGACCAAGTAAACTGCACCAATTCTATGAGAATGGGAAGAGTGTGTGTGTGTTGGAGGGGAGGGGAGGTTAGGAGCAGTTGGCATATTGCACACAAATATCACACAGTCTAATATGTAACTTGTAACACCACCAGCACTGATTCTGAAACTGATCATGTATGTTGTAATCTTCACCAGCATAAAAAGTACCCTCCATTTGTACTCTCATCTTTATTTGACTTTTCTTTATCAGGGAAAATCATTTCATTTTAATTTCTTTTTGCCAAAAAACTGAGCTTGGCTTCTGTTTAATTCTGAACGACACTCTTGAGGCTATGGCAAACGTACAATCTCCAAATACGGTCTTCAAATTCATTACTTGAATTACTGTTACAACAAAGAGAGGGAGCTCATTCAGGCACTGCAGTATGTAAATAGTGTTCGTTTGAGGAGGTTTTAAATGGACAGATCTCAAATGTTTGAATGAAGCAACGAAAGCCTTTTGACTCCCTCGACGCCTGAAGGTGAACCGTCCTGCGTAAATGAAAGGAGGCAATTTCCGAAACTACTTGTACTGACACTGTCGGAATGCGCAGCTGTGTGCACTGACTTTCTTTAGCCAGAGATTAAATAGATTTCCTGGCGGATCTTCTATAATAAAAACAGTTTGGTAAACACTGTCTTACGTGTGAGCCCACCTCCGTCATGATTGGCTTAATATTAGACTACAAGTGGCTTTAGCCGGGAGAACTTTCCACCGTTCAAACTCAATATTGGAATATTGGTACTTTGGCCGGATAGGTTTTTTTAAGATATTTTTTCTGGCAGCAGATAAGGTCTTTGTCAAGAGAATGGTTGGTTAGAACTTGTATAAAGTTTACTTATCAAGGCAGTGAAATCTGAGTGAGGCAAACTGACATTGGATTAGACTGCTAAGATTGCCCATGAAGCTTGCAAAAGACGGAAAGAGAACTGATCAATCACGAAAGGCAAAGCAGTAAGAGATGTACATGTAACAGTTTTACTGACAGTCTGAGTTGGACTGAACTGAGAATTCCTATATCTGAATGTGCACTCAATTTAATACTGGATTCCATGTTCAAATTGTATACATATGCACAGTCACTTATTCAACTTTGCACAAAATAGTGGTGCATTACTACCCCATTAGTATAAAGTTCAGAACTTAGGCTGCATTTTAGTAAATTAATTCCCCCTTTCGGAGGACAGTGCAAGGTGTTAAAACAATTTTAAGTATAAACATTCCCAACTCATACTGACATGACTGATAAACTTTGAGGTTCATGTGATGAGTTTAAACTGCCTGAACATTTCTCATTAAATCTCTGATAAACATGGTAATTAATGCATTGTTTACCAATGATCAGACCATGGAGCTTATAGCATGTATAATGGGAGCTTCATGGTAAGATGTAAACACCATTTCTCCATCATTTGTCCATATAGACAAAAAGATGAATGTATCTCCAGCCTGATCGACCATGTTTAACAATGTGTTTAACAAATATTTAATGCAAGCAGAATCTGTATATAATCCTCTTAACACTTGGACTGTCTATGGTTATGTAAACTAACATTTGCCAGAGCACTTTGCATAGACAATGGCGTCAAATTTACCTTACACAGTCTGTTTGGGATGTTAATCATGTTCTGTAAGAATTGTTCAACCGTGTAATCACAGCCTGAACTATCAACAAACAGCCACCATAGGTACTGACTGGATAAACACACAAAACAGTGATGTCTCTTGTTTACAGTCAATCAACCTACTACTGTGTCAGTAATTACATTATGTCTGGCAAATAAAGCTTACCTGTACAGTATAAGCATGTACATGACAGATGACATACACAAGACATGGTGTATAACTCTTCAGATCAAATGGTTTTTATTCTCATGAGCTCATCAAAACTAATCTACCCCAAAGTTGCCAACTTCTGTGACAAGCCTGAAGCTATTATTCTCTCAGACAACTCTGGCTAAAACGAGAGTGGAGAACAAAAGCTCAGTTATTCCATCAGCTGTCAACAAACAATTCACGCAACTAACTTGAACTTTTTTTTATTTGTGGCATTTTATCTGCATTTCCTAATGATAATCTTAATTAGGGGGGCCATACCCCAGTTACAGGCAGGAACAGCCAGGTTTGAGACAGGGTTGTTCGAGGCAATGACTTTGCATACCTCTGTATCCAAGGTATCAGGAACCCTCACAGTCCATGTTGAAAACAATAACTCACTGAGGAGGATTCCCGAAAGTAAATACATATGTACATTCTGGGACGAGTATAGAGGGATATGAAACGCGGCTCCTCTCTTTGAACTAGGGTTTGTCTCGCTAATTGATATGTTAATGAGTGATTAGTGATTGGTTAATTAGTACGCCTCGTCACTGATTGGCTTTTGTGCGCAAAAGACCGTCACGTGTGCTTCGCTGCGAGTCCCGCCCTGTTTCGCTGGTCAATGCTGGGCGAATACACATGCTTGTCAACAAGGCTCCATTAACGTGAACGACAGTCAACTCAATTTAGGCCAAGATTGGTGACCAAAAAAAATCCTTTACAGCTTAACGAGTGGCAAAAGGAATACATCATGCAAACGACGAGAAACAAAACTAGTGCACAGAGAAAAAAAATCTAGAAAAAAATATGACCCAAAAGAGTAGTTCAATCACAAAAACGTACAAGAATTGTGAGATTTGTTCAGAATTCTACATATTTGGCATTTTTACGATTTTCACGAGCAATTATTTACAAAAACGAAAATGGAAAATTAAAACATTTTGCGTACTGTCAATGACATGCTTGCATATTTTGTAAAAACTAGCACAGATATACTTCAAAAATTGAGATAAATGAGAAGTTTGATCACAAAGAAGGGGAAAAATGAGTTTTTCCTTGCCGCTCCAGCCGCTCAGTTATCGGCAGCGCAGAGCGGACCGGTCGAAAGTTGTCATGAAAATATGCATCTTTTCGATGAAAATCCCTCAAAAGTTTTTTCTCTCAAAATAGTACCCGTCTCGATCAAATAATCTGATGCCAATTACTGCAGAACAACGTCTATAAATCTGGTAAAATCTGGAATGAATTCGTGACGAAAACTAGGCGATGCAAAGGCTCCGCGAGACCTGGCAGGCGAGACATACGTTCAGCGTGAGCTCGCGGCGGCGCCTTTGATGTCGGGGTACGTTTCATATCCCTTTAATATTCGTCCCAGGTACATTGTAGACGATACCCAGATTACAAATAATTTATACATCCAGAGCCAAAGGGGCTTCAAAATATGCCCACACATTTGACTAACTAGGCCAGATTTTTTCATTCTCTTGGTTTACGGATTCGCCGACCCCCAAAAACGGGTTTCCTGAAGAAAAAAAAATAATTTCCAAATGGTCCTATTTTTTTCTCCGCCGACTCGATTTTCCCGACAATGAAAAAAAAAAATCCGGAAAACCCTGTTACAAAATTCTGTGATGAACTGCTCTCCGCGAGGGAAGACAACTCTTCCGCCACTTGGCGCGCTATCGTAAATACTCCCCGCAAAGTGTTTTATCGCCATTCTGTATAGCTTTCTGGGCATCCCAGGGCTTGTCAGAGCCAATCCAGATGAAACGATTGGAAATATCATAGCCGAACACTGCGACAGTTTGATGGTAATGGAGATCAGGACGTCTCTCTGAAACTGCCAATTTCGGAGACGGAAGCATGACCCCTTCATGACATTCCGGCGAAGATTCTGCAGTCGGTATGTGTTTGTGCGAGCCCACAAGGAGACAGAAAAACCCGTCCACGCAAATAAAACTGTCTTTGATATTCTTAGGAGTGCACAGAAGCGATACGATCGTCTCCCGAAGTACAGGTTTGTATAGATCAAAAAAAGTGATCAAAGCGGGATGTTATCAAAACGGTCAAATATTTGAATAGTATATATTTTGCCTAAATTGAATTTTCAATGATAAACCGGTAACCTAAAAGTGTTCTACGCAAATTTTTTGAAACCTATTCAATCATCAATAGTAATATGTGATATGAATTTCATTATTCAAGACATTTTCAAAGTGGCATATACAAATTTATACAAGGCTAGTTCAGTTTTATGATTGTTAACCTCAACCCTTGGGCATAGGGATATTGTCTTTGTTAGGTACGTCTGTCCACCTGTCTAATATTAACCTGTCTGGTCTGGCCTAGCCTGTGACAGGTAAACTATTCTGTTTTGATTGCAAACATTTTTCCAGTGACAGTGTCATGTGAACGTTTCAGGAATAAATTAAGAGAGAGATTCCTTCCAACAATTCACTTTCCATCTCGTTTTCTTGTTTTATGGGTTAACAGTGCAAGCTTTTATCACTGATCATTTTTTTTTTCCGACCGACCAACCCAAATTGTTGAGGCCTTCAATCCGTAAACCAAGAAATAAAAAAAAACTGGCCCTAGATGTAATATTTGATATCCCACATGTGGAAAACATGAAGAACAAGCATGTGACAAGAGCCCAAGGTGCTTCAATATACGCCTGTACATCTGAAATTACACTGGTCTAAATTAAGGTCTAGGATTTCAGCCCTCGCAATTAGCCACGGCAAACGGCATTTGCCGTGGTAAATGCTGGGGTAAAATCACTTCGCGACGGCAGTTTTTTTGCCGTGGGTCGTAAAGTGATGTTGTTGTCAGTAAACAACATACGGTCGATGGTAAAATACGTCTCCTTGAACTGGCTTTTCTTGCTAATAAATTTGGTTTTAATAAACGAGACAGCTACTGGTGCTGTGGTTGTTTGATTGCATAATTTGGAGACATCGATCAGCAAAATGCACTTTTCCAAGAACTGACAGACAGCCCATCATTCCCGATCTGGAAAGCACAGATCTTCAATTGGATGTCTGTCACTCTCCAGCATGCAGGTCATTTCTCCGCTGGCGTTTCTTCGTTGTCGCAATAGCACAGGCGACCGCATATGAGGAGAGTGCGCTAGGGAATGGTGAGGGTTACGATGAAGGGGAATTCACATACAGTTAGGATTATGTATTATTGTATTATGAATGGCACGGCAACCTGAAATAGTGAACTGAGTAGTAATCTTAAATTAATTAATTACAGCTGGCACTAAATATCTTGTATACTCCATGTTTTCATACATTACCCGGAATATAATTTGCCCAACATTTGGGGTTACTGTACTCCACGTAAGCCCCTACAATTACCATTCTCCTGCACAGCGGTATTTAAAAGTTTTGACAGTGACAATTTGTTTTATTTTGCCATCGTACGAGAGCATGACGATGCTGATGAAATGGTGAAATGTAAAATTTGAGGTTGTCGTGCATAAAGCCTGAACTGGCGGACGATGGTGAAAACTGTGCTTGAAATTTTCTTTACTTTTTGAGGCGTGCAAGATCGGCCAATATGTTACGACCACGTGGCTTTGTCACTATCGCCGTATCGGATAAATGGATAGCTGGAACCCGAGGTAATAAAAAATTGAAATGCCTCCGGCCGACTATATGGGCAAGTCCGCAGCACACCAAGAAGCGGCAATAATATTAAGCTGTCGTTGGATGTGCTGAACATTCTGGAGGCGGAATACAAAAACTTTACCAGGAGGAGTTAGGAAAATCAGAGTTTTTATTCATTCTTGTTTGCAAAGAAGCCAAGGCAAAACTTAAAATATTGTTTGTTTGATTAACCCTACAGGCCCCCACCTATAACTTCAGTTTTTTTTTTATTTTACCTTATTTTTTAATTCATCTAAGAAATATAGGGTATTCCTGAAACTATCTTATATTGAACTTATATCTGTTAACCAGGAAAACTCAAATCCACACAAATGGTAATATTTTCTCTGTTTCACACATCTCATGTCTCTACTCCCATGAAGCAATATTGTCACCAGGTATGTGATCATGAAAAAGTTCAATTGAAAACTAAAATTAAAATAATAAAACTAAAAATCGACCTACCAACGCATGGTTTGTAGCAAGGTTATGTTACCCCGAACAAAAAACTTTTTAGTTTTTGCTCAATGGTCAGTACATACGACCAGAAGTTCATCTGTATTTTATGAATTTCTAATATGACAAAAATGAATGCATCAAATTGTAGTAGAAAATCTGTGAATTCCAGCAAACATCCTGGGCAAGTCATTTAAATGTCGTAGTGAAAACTAGATCTACTGCACACAAAAAAATGCTGTGGTGAAGCCCTTTTTTGCCGTGGCAAATTGATTTCTCCTCAGCAGTTTTTTTGCCGTGGAGAATTTTCCTAATTGTGATGTCTGGGATTTTGTGCTTATGGCTGCTTATATGATTGGGTGCTACCAATGGTGGGACACACAGGGTGGAAAATAAAGTTGATTTTTCTTAACTTTTTTTGTGTTGTTTATTTAACTTGGGTATTGAAGTTTATCATACATTAAGTAATTATATAACTTTGCAAATATTATTGTCATTCAGACAATATTTTCAAGCGTTGTCGGGTTGGTGTTGGACGAACAAGGACATTACAAATCTCCAATTACATCTACTTGATATATTGTAAATTCTTCTTCCCCAGTCAAATTAACCATCAAGACCAAAATTCTTTCATGTGAAGTCAGTTAAACCTGGCTGAGCAATTTTTTTCAGGGAAATTTGCTTAAATTTCAAAAAAGTGTCGGACGAACATGGACAGATATTAATGTGGAACTCCATCATTTCTAGTGCCTTCTATTTGAAGAAAGACTGTGAAACGATGAAATCTGATGAAATGATACTGACTTTCACCGAAGTAGGCGTCTCAAATGTAAATATCAGAAATTCAGAAGAATTCTTTCAATTCATCAGAAGTGTTGGACGAACACAAGACAGAAACTCCAAGTGTTGGACGAACGGAAGACAGAAGACACAATACTACTTCTGCCTAACATGGGAATGGTATCTCCCAACCAATCACATGTGTGCAATAAGAGCTATTTGTGATACTACCAATCTACAAATGAGGCACTGGGGGCAAAAACAAATACATAGCTTCGACGGAGACCTCTTTTATTAATTTAATCTCTTTCCACAAATGGAAATAGCAAGAATAACACTGCTGTTACATCAAGCTATTTTCTTATTTATAAACATACTGAAGTGTTCATGTAAGTTAACACACACAGAAATGGTTTCCCGTTATTATAGACAGTTCTACAGGTTGGCAAATTCATGCTTAAATAATCTGGTATCCCCATCTTTCAGCTTGGAAATAAAAATAATGTTCAAGATTCTATTCGTTGATAATTCATCTTTAAAACACAATGAACTCTTGGAGTATAGGAACACTCGTTCCCTGCATAGATGTAATACTCGAAGCACGTGCAATATAGCTAGTTATTTCAAACACGAAGACTTGGAAGATGATAATCTGAAATCGAATGTTGTATATCAAGCTAACTGTATAATGAATGTTCTGGGTCATATATTGAGAGACAATTAGACACATAGCAACCAGAATAGAAGAGCATAACTTGACATCTAACAACTACAAGAACTCCGCCCTGCCTGGGTGACCATAGTCAAGTAACTGGTCAGAACCCAAACAAATTTTCATACACAATCTTAATAAGACTCCCCAGCTTTCGACTACAAGATCAAAATAAAAGAATCAATTCACAGTGTTCAGCTGGTTATTATTCATGGTTTCCTGCATTGTATGTATATGGCCAAAATATCACTGGCCTCTTGCTTTGTGTCATATACCGCTGATGATGAATGAAAGTAGTCTCCTTCGAAATGTAAAGATTAAACACATGTATGGAATAGCAGTCGCTATCCTTTTTTGTCTTGAACCTATTTCACAGATAATGAGTTTCATACAAACAACATAATTGCAATTATGTTCCAGGCATGTTTCGATACGGTACATCAAATTGCATGAATCCACTCCTGCCATGTTTTTCCCTTCATACTTCAACTGGTAGATATTAAACTTGTAAAGTTACATGGCAACTCAAAATTTAAAAAACTGCACACGGTTTGTGCTCAGATTATCAACAAGACGTGGTTCTGATAAGATCTGCACGATGTTATCAATAGGTTCTGTGCTGCGGTCATCCACACTTGGCCATCTATACCCATTCACCCCATTCTTCTTGGTCTCCTCCATGAAACGCAGCTGAACGGTTTCCACACCTGTATCTTCAACCTGAAAATGCAGTGCAAATTTGTATGAGAAAGACAGTTCTTGATGTAGAAAGAAGCCTGCTTTCTAACCATTTTCTTTTACAGATTTGTATTCTGTTTCAAATTCAATACACCCATCTGTACTACCATAAACATCCACATACTACACAAACAGGTTTTTAGGGAGAACACTGATAGTTTAATGAAGCTACCTAGTATATGCAAAATTTCTCATAAATACAACACAATGAAAATTCTCCAAATGATAATCCAAAACAGCATAAATTAAAATCCAATGCAAAATTGCAACTAAAATAAACCAAAACAAATACACAACTAATTTCACAACAAAACCTCAAATTGAATTATTACCAAGCCAATGAAGTTCCTAAACTTTTTACCACATGGTATACAGACTTCAACAAATTGACCCACAGATGGGGAAGACCTGTAAAGCAGGCAGTGGTGATGGGGTAAAACTTGCATTCAAGAGATCTCGTACCGATCCAGGTAGGTGAACACAATATAACTTGATTAATTCATTCACTTTTAAGCTTACATGTAAGGCATTATATAAGTACAGCCCTTAATTAGGGCACTTCTCAACAAAAATCAGGCTTTTTGCAGCATCAAAGTTTCTCCCATTTAACACTGTGTTAATACTGACTGCTCAAGGTGAACTGATTATCCCACAGCATTTACCTCAGCAATTGCTGAATGCTGAGTCGAATTGTGTGAGGGTTGAAGACAAAGTAGTGGCTGAAAATTAGTTTATGTTAAACAGATACATCTTGAATTTATGCATTTTTTCATTTCTAGTCTACCTATCATACCTTTCATTTTCTGTTAAAGCTGGACTTTCATTGAAGCATGTAGGCAGTTCTCCAGCCTGGTCAACATCAAGTGGCTCAAGGTGTTCCACCAAGAAGTTGAGGGCATCATCCACTGGTGCACAGGTAAGTAGTTCGCTAGGTTGTTCAGGAAAGGGGTCGGCTTCCAACATGAGATCATCTTCCAAGGTAAGTGGAGTAATCAGTTGACCAGAGATGAGTGGGTCATGTCTTGATGTTAACACTGCTGGTAGTGGAGGCAACACCTGTTTTGTGGTACGTTTGGCTTCCCACTGCTTGACAACAGCTTTGTTAGAGCACTGTACACCCATGTCATAGACACAGAAATTACATGAGCATGATAACTCTCTGACCTGAATTTCTCCTGGTATTTTGGGACGAACCGAGTGTAGTTTTCTCGTTCCCTTAACTGTTCCGGCTGCTGATCGATCTGGCCTGTCCCGATTCACGTCACAGGTAGGTACGTAATGAAATGATCGTTTGAAATTGAGGCTATCTTTTGTTAAATGTTCTTGGCAAAATGCGAAAAATTCTTCTGCATTTCGCACCACTGCTGTTCGCCCTTTGACTGCTCGGGTGACGGCTGCTTTTTCAACATGAATGCCAATATGGATTCCTAGCAGTGCAGGACGAGGTACTAATGTCATAAATTATCCGAGACTGTGCCGAGTGGCATTCCTTGGTGATTCCTATTCATTCGTATAAATTTATTGTTTCTCTATTTGCAGAAGTTACCTTTAGTGACCGTCATAGGTGGAGCATGTGTTATGGGTGCCATGTTTATTGGATACAGCCTCTACCTCAAACCAGATGTCAGGTACGTTATCTTGGGCCATAGGAGGAGGACTTAATGCATACCATGCTGTACCTGGAATATAGCCATCCTAAAAATATTTATCTGACCATTCTACCATTTGATCTGCTCGGCGAATGAATGACATAATTGTGGAAGCGTGGAAGGAATTCTTGATCCAAACATTTGAACAGTGTGATTAGTTCTTCAGTTATAAAATCTAACAGTCTCACCATATTTATTTAAGTTTCTTGAAGAAGAATTTTAAATGAGGCCACTAATAATTAATGTTTCGTTTCCCGTAACCCGCCCTTATCTATATTTTGAGGGCAAATAAAAATTAAAATTCATGAGGGATTTACATTTTCATGAGTAAAACTTGATCATTTTCTTCATATTTGTATACAATTGGTTTGCAAGTTAATAATTAATAATAAATACTCGCACTCAGCATGTATATTTTTACAAGCTAGGTTATGAGAAACAAACAATTAATTAACAGTGGCCTGACACGCCTTTAATCGTTAGATATCTGGCCGAGTTGTTCATTCCTTCGTGTTAGAGATCCATCATTCATTCCTGCATCACAATATAAACCGAGCTCCACAGGTGAACATGATCCAGTATGGGTCAAGGAGTTCACAGCTTGAAGAGTGCTATATTCTTGTCGCTCTCTTCTCACTGTACACATCCAGGTCTCAATGGCAATACTAAAACTGGTTGAAGTGTTTATTCTGTTAGTTTGGCAATTTCTTGACCCAAAATCCCTGCAAAGCCTCTCAAAATCAAAGATAACCCCAACGATTTGTGGGTGTTACCGAAATCATTGCAACTGGTTGGTTGGTTGGTTGTTTGAAGTATAGCGTCGCACCTAACCCTATTGGTCACACGGCGACGATGACCCAAACAAACATACCCTAACAAAACCCTAACCCTAACAAAACCTAACCAAAACTACAACAAAATTGAATTTCGAATTTTGAAAATTAGACGCTACAAACACTGATCACAATGGATACTCAGAGAGCCCAATCCGTTTGGTACTTTAATTATGTCTCCCCCAACTATGTTGGGGCAAGACATCCAGTGTTTGTGCTGTCTATCTGTCTGTCTGTTTGTCCGTCCCCTTTTCTTGTCAGCAAGATATCTTGAGAACTACTGGACGGAATTTCACCAAACTTGGATGGAAGTTTCATTGGGATGGCCCCATCATTTGATTAGGTTTTGGTGTGTGTGCGTGCATTCATCGGTGTCCGTCTGTCTGTCAGTCCATCCCCTTTTCTTGTCTGCAAGATATCTCGAGAACTACTGGATGCAATTTCACCAAACTTGGATGGAAGTTTTATTGGGATGACCCCCTCATTTGATTAGGTTTTGGTGTGCGTGCGTGTGTGCGTTCATCCGTGTCTGATGTCCGTTCGTCCGTCCATCTACTTGTACTATTATGTTATTAACCAAGTGTTTTCATATTGGCCTTGTTATAGGTCCGAGGCCTGCCGTATTGGCCCGAGGCCCTATAACCAGGCCAATATGAAAACTCTTGGTTAATGACATTTTTGTTAATTAACTCACCTACAAATTTTTTTCATCGATTATAATACATCAAAGAATACTGAAGTACAGCGACTCCCTCCAAATCGGAATATGTATTTCTTCCTTCGCAATAGGCCTATTTCCTACGATTATTATTATGTGCTTTTTGAAGTGCCATTATCGTCGGAAAGTCGATTCCCTCTACAGTAACTCTATCGGAAACGACGGTGATAATCTGGACGGTGAATAGGCCGATCATCTTCAACCTGGGCACGGAGTCAAAAAGATACAAGCAGATGAAATACTAATTTTATTTGATGAGTACGGTGCAGCAAAATACAACCTTATAATCTGGTGCAAATTTGGTCCAAATCCATTCCCGATTTGAGGATCGAAGACGTATCATGCTATGGAGACCCTAGTTTTCAACATCATTTTACAGGTGTTTCGTCCGCAATATTTCTATCGGTTCTATCCATATGTGAATAACTCTTCTAGCTGCAAGTCTGACATCTTCTGTCTTAAAATATCACTGCTGTCATCGCTTCGTTCATCAGTGCACTGCTGTAGGTGTTGGATCGCTGTCTTTCGTCTGCTTGTGCTTAGCACGTCGATGTCGCGCTCGCGTCACTATAGTCTATTTCAGCATGACTCACCTCACTTAATTTCAAGGTTTGTGTATCGGCACGTACAGCTCTATCAAATATTGTCACAGAAGCCATTGAATATCCATTCAATTAGTCAGAGAAATCAGTGACATCATTCGGAGAAGATCGCGAATCGAGGATCGTTCATCCTCGGCGTCGCCATATTGGCCCTGTTTTCCCGTATTGGACCGGCTTTTCCGTATTGGCCCACCTTCCTCATATTGGCCCGGTTTGGGTTCATATCAAGCAGGCCGATTTCCTTGTATTGGATTGATATCATTGATAGTTGATTAATAAATGTATATACAGGCCTTCTCTGCAAGATATCTTGAGAACTGCTGGACGGAATTTCACCAAACTTGGATGGAAGCTTCATTGGGATGGCCCCCTCATTTGATCAGGTTTTGGTGTGTGTGCGTGCATTCATCCGTGTCCGGTGTTCGTCTGTCTGTCATGTGTCTGTCTGTCTGTCCGTCCCCTTTTCTTGTCTGCAAGATATCTCGAGAACTACTGGACAGAATTTTTCACCAAACTTGGATGGAAGCTTTATTGGGATGGCCCCCTGACTTGATTAGGTTTTGGTGTGTGTGTGTGCGTTCATCTGTGTCTGATGTCTGTCCGTCCGCCCATCTACTTGTACATGTATATACAGGCCTTCTCTGCAAGATATCTTGAGAACTGCTGGACGGAATTTCACCAAACTTGGATGGAAGCTTCATTGGGATGGCCCCCTCATCTGATCAGGTTTTGGTGTGTGTGCGTGCATTCATCCGTGTCCGGTGTTCGTCTGTCTGTCCGTCCCCTTTTCTTGTCTGCAAGATATCTCGAGAACTACTGGACGGAATTTCACCAAACTTGATGGGAAGCTTTATTGGGATGGCCCCCTCACTTGATTAGGTTTTGGTGTGTGTGTGTGTGCGTTCATCCGTGCCCGGCGTCCGTCCATCCATCTACTTGTACATGTATGCACAGGCCTTGTCCGCAAGATATCTTGAGAACTACTAGACAGAATTTCACCCAACTTGGATGGAAGCTTCATTGGGATGGCCCCCTCATTTGATTAGGTTTTGGTGTGTGTACGTGCATTCATCGGTGTCCGTCTGTCTGTCTGTCCGTCCCCTTTTCTTGTCTGCAAGATATCTCGAGATCTGCTGGACGGAATTTCACCAAACTTGGATGGAAGCTTTATTGGGATAGCCCCCTCATTTGGTCAGATTTTGGTGTGTGTGTGTGTTCGTCCGTGTCCGGTGTCCGTCCATCCGTCCATTTACTTGTACATGTATATACAGGCCTTGTCTGCAAGATATCTTGAACTGCTGGACGGAATTTCACCAGTCTTGGGTGGAAGCTTCATTGGGATGACCCCCTCATTTGATCAGGTTTTGGTGTGTGCGCGTGCATTCATCCGTGTCCGGTGTCCATCCGTCTGTCTATCTACTTGTACATGTATATACAGGCCTTGTTTGCAAGATATCTTGAGAACTACTGGACAGAATTCCACCAAACTTGGACGGAAGCTTTATTGGGATAGCCCCCTCATCTGATTAGGTGTTGGTGTGTGTGCGATCATGTCCGTCCATCCATCTGTCCATCTACTTTGGACTTTTCTGCAGGATATCTGGAGAACTACATTACGGAATTTCATCTAACTTGGATGGAAGCTTCATTGCAATGGGCTCCTCATCTGATTAGGTTTCGGTATGCATGCATGCATTCGTCCGGGTCTGTTGTCCATCCGCCTGTTCATCTACTTCTACATGTATCTGTAAGATATTTGGAGAACTACTGGACGGAACTTCACCAGACTTGGATGGGATCTTTATTGGAATGGCCTCCACATCTGATTCTGATTTCGTGTGCGCACATGTTGGGTGTTCACCCGCCTGTCTACTGTATAGGCCTTGTCCTCAAGATATGTGGAGAACTACTGGAGAGAATTTCCCCGAAATTGGATGGAAGTTTCATCGTGATGACCTCATCTTATTAGGTTTTGATTTGTTTGCGTGCATCCATCTGTGTCTGATGTCCATCTTTGTTCACATGTATGTACAGGACTACTACTGCTATATAAATCCTCACTTGGCTACAGCAACAATGAAAGTCGCTTCTTCGCAATTAATATTTTTAGATGCGCAGCTTTGTTTAGGATACTTATTGCTACATTAATTTATTGCACTTTCCCTTAAATAATGTGCCCACGTACGGCAAGGTGGGAGGTTGGGGGAGACGTATGTTTTTGCTTTAAAAAACAACCAGCATAGGCTTCATGCCGGAGCGGCAACCCAAGGGTCAAAGCGGAACATCTAGTCTACCTCATGTGCCAGACAAACATGGCATTGCCAGGGCTGTATCCAGGGTCATTTTGATGCCGGTATACCGGTATGGGCGCCCAAAGTCAGGCGCCCAAACTCCGGGTCAAAATATCTTTTTTGGCTGCTTAACCTTACTACATGTACATTAAACTGGAGTTCAACTGAAGCCTTCTTCAAACTTTGTAATTCAATACAGTGTCGCGACCGCTATCATAACTTTGAGTTCAATACACATTGAACACGCGTTGCTGGCCACGCCTCATGCATTACATACTTTAAATGGCATTGCATTGACCCCTCTAGTAGGCAATGATCGCTGTGCTACGGTGGTTTTCGCCTGGTCTTCCTACAGCAATCAAAAACTTGAGAACAACCGATGTGTGGGGAATGCGCTATATCGGTGGCAACAACAACGACCACGTGTTTGAGAGAACAGGATTACGGGAAAACGGGAAAATATACACCCTGGCACTGATTAAAGCACTGAACTGGTATTTTCGAGGATCCAACAAACCCTGATGTAAGTCAACAGCATCGGAGATTCCGTGGTTTTTGTGCAGCAGCAACAAACATCAAATTTACGTGAAACAACAGCAACAACAACAACAATAACGTCGAATACCGGTATGTCCAAAAAATCTCTGGATACGGCCCTGATTGCAACCATGCATTTCTGTAACCTTCTAGATTAACTTTCCCGAGAACATTCATGAATATCGATGACATGAACACGAATACACATGTTGCACATCGCAACGTTCAAATGAGATTCTGTCGGTACCAGCAACGTTGTGTTAATCCATTCGTTCAATTAAAAATGGTAATTCTTGTTTCATTTCAGAGTAAGCAAATTTAAAGAATCACCGCCATGGGAATTTGTACCACCCACGAAGTCAACCAAGGTATATATAATATTTTTACCGGACAGTTATTTCACTTTGCTCGTGTTAATCGAGATGATCTGGGTTTTGAAATTGAATTAATACGGCTATACATGTAGATTCATCACATATGAATTCCAGCTGCTGTCTTTGGGTACTGCTACTCCAGTTCGCCCACCAGTAAAATCATGTAATACACAGAGATACCTTGGGATGACTTTACAACGAAAATGGTAAGAACAGGCCTCGGCTCCTCAGACAGCTTGTCTTAAGAGGCCACTAACTGAGGCACTCGTAGGGTTCATGGGTGCGAAAAGGAATAGGACCCCACCCGTGTGGTTCCCGGGTGTGAAAAGGAATAGGATCCAACGTCGTGATCTGACTGAAATATAGTTGAAAGTGACGTTAAATCATATTCACTCACTCACAATGAAAATGGATTAGAAAACTGATCAGCGATCCGGATTTAATATTTTTGGGACATTATGCTTGTAAAGGCAACCGCTTCATCTTAGTTTTATTCCCCGAATTCATGTGCAACTGCAAATTTCAACGAAAGTCAACTCGCCATGCTTGATGTTGTTGTTGTTGGGGAATGGAATGTTGAAAGGGCATTCCTCGTGACCTACATTTTGATTGGTCTGAATTATCGACGTCATCCTTCAACATGTTCTATATTTACCATGTGTCTATGAGCACTTTTCATCTCGGCTGTTTGTCTGGCAGTTGAAAGTATTTATAGGCCGTCGGTTGAAGCGGGTCGGTCACACGGAATGAGGTATACATTGAAGGGAAACCTCGTGTTCGGTCGACAAAATGGCGGGCCTGTAAAACTTTGACTTTATGTAAAAAAAATCCGCGACCAAGGGGAATTAGAAAGATGGGAAATACTGCCCAATAGTACAGCAAAGCCCCAAAAGCTCTGCCTGCATCACCGCCATCTAGCGTGGCAGTGACATGAAATTTTAAGGACGATTTTAAGAAAAATCGACCATGGTATGATTACAGCTCTGGATGTTAATATGTGAGAGATAAACCAAAAGTAAAGGTCGCTTGCGAAATTCATTTGTGACTGGTTCAGCAAATCTCAGAAATAGTTCAATGAAGCAAAACAACATCAGTTTGTCTGACAACGACTTTTGTCCTGACAAAGATGAAAATGTCCGGCAACTTTTTTGACCAGCAGGACAAATGATGATTTTGAATATTTCTACCCCTGACTTTCCTTCTTGCAGTCTGCGTCCAGATAATTCCTACTGTGTTATGCAGTTTGAGGAGCTGATATCAGCATATATCAACCCCCGAAAGAGTAGGGAGAAATTTGAGAAACTTTTATGTAGATCGCGGTAGTTCAGGATGGACTTGTGGTTGCTTTACCAATTTAGTTTATACTTAAGTTTTACGTATGATTTAGGATGGGACATTATGTTCAATCATGACAAACCTTATAAAAGCATCGTGTTCGGCACGTGTTATAGACGTTTGGGTCACTTGATAGGGTTCAAGGTCCAAGTTAAATTCAAGATTCATTGCTGCCTCATCATACCATTTGGTACCCTGTCTAGCATTGTCATTAGGCCACTTTTTTTTTATTTCTTGGTTTACGGATTGAAGGCCCTAAAAATTCGGGTCGGTCAATCGGAAAAAAAAAAAAAAAATCTCCATAGAAAAAAATTAGCACAACGAAATTAGATTTTTAAATGTTGAAGTAAAATCATGGCCGGTATCTAGTATGCAGGACAGCTGCCTGCTGAATGTCTGATCAGTGATAAAAGCTTGCATTGTTGACCCATAAAACAAGAAAACGAGATGGAAAGTGAATTGTTGAACGGAATCTTTCTCTTATTTTATTCGTGAACGTTACAATGGTGATGACAGTATCCATGTGATAAAGAAGGGTTGAAAGGTTGGACGCCATTCAATAGATTTTTTTGAACACCTGCCATAGGCACAGACCATCAAGACAGGTCGACGGACGTACAGTACGCCCAAGAAGTAAACTGGTCACTGCTCGCGAAACGTTGGGTTCATCTTTCGCGAAACATTCGCGAAACGTTCGCGAAAGCATGTGCGAAAGGTTGATAATAACTTACGATGATTTCATATTTATTTCAAAGCTTTCGCGAAAGGTAAATACCTTTCGCGAAAGATATGTCACGATCGTAACTGACGTAAAGCGATCCGTATTTGACAAGACAAGATGACAACAAATCACATGAAATTATTTGAAATGCGGGAGTGTTGGGTCTTTTTATGCGGGTTATGTTTTAGGACCACTATTCTCGATTTCACCCAGCAAGAATTTCCTGCAACAAAATTGAGTTTCAGGAATGAAATAGGCAGAAAATACAGTCTACGAACGGAGCAAAAGAAAATCTCCACTCACGTTGTCGTCGTTGTTGTTGTAGGCCATGTGCGTATGGAATACGGCACAGCTAAAAGTTTTGTGCCTTACTTCCCTAGTTTTAGTGAACGCTTCCAATTCGATTCGTCGGGAACCATGCAATGCATTTCTTTATGCTAGAAAGTATGGGTTTGCGATTAATACGAACAGGTCACGGGGTGGAAGTTTCCAAACGACCACGAGGGATGACAGCTACAACGCCCGACAGAACTGCGCAGCAGAGAGACGTGTGCCAGCAGTCAGCTACATCCCGTACCGTTTCGTTTCAACACGAAATAAAAGGTGAAATGTCCAGCTATACCAAGGATTGAAAATACATCAAAACCAAACGTACAAATTGTCTGAATAAAGAAGTTTCACGTGTGCATGACGAGAGCTGCAATCAATCATGATCGGGTTGTCTAGAGCATTGACTGGTCTACGGTTGAGCTTGGTATTTATTATGGCCGTCTTGAATTTACAGCCGTTTGGTTTCCTTGCGTGTACAACGTTTTCGGAAATTGCAAATTTAATTCTCGTAGGATACATTTTCTGCAATAAAATGCAATTGAAGGAAAATTTAACACTTTCATTTCAAATTGTGTCGGGGGAATTTCAAATTCGAGTCTTAGAAAAAAAAGAAGAAAAAAAATGCCTAAACCACTTTTTATTAATTACACCAATTTTCCTCTAGAATTATATCATATCTCGTTGATTTGAATCATTATCTTGAAACAAAATGCCGCTGCCACTGCAATATAAATGCATCCTGTTAAAGATGAAAACTTTAAAATAATGAGTGTTTATTCTTCATCATTCATGTGATGAAAACTTTTTTAAAAATGAGTTTTTTAATTCATGGGATGAAAACTTTCAAAAATGACTTTTTGCAGACATTCGGGCGTGCTGAAAGAACTGAGTTAGTTGTTGAATTTGGAAACTGAGTAGATGATTTTTTTTGTCAAGAATAACCCCTGTTCCGCCAATGAAGCAATAACATTTTTTTAAATGTCTGCTCAGAGTTGTTTCCCCTCTTCATAGCAACTGGACACGCCTCTTATGAACGGCTGGCTGACGCCATGTTTCAGATCGGGCTTCATGCACTGCGATGAGTTCATTTGGATGTGAAAGATTTCAGTTACAAAAACAAGCCATACAGCACAATGAACTCAAATAAGGGACAGATTATGCGACTTTTTGACTAGATGAATACGGTGATACAGCTCCCGATTTTACGATCTCGATTTTGGGTGAATAACGGTTTGCTCATGGACTGACGAAGAAAACCGGTAGGCCTACGTCGTCGTGATTTTATAGTTGCAATTCATTCGCAAAATAAGGTATAGGGACCTAATTAATGCCATTAAAAACAAAACACACGAGCAAATGAAAAATAAATAGTTGACAGACAAGAATATAAACATTTTACGACATGTACTTCCTCAAACATCATTCGCGTATTCCTTTCGCGAAAGGTTCAATTCTGACATTTTCTCGCGAAAGGTATGGCGAGAGGTACTGGCGAATCGTTCGCGAAACGTTCGCGAACGGTTCGCGACATTTTTCGGCTATCCTTCGCGAATTTGACCAGTTTAATTCTTGGGTGTACTGTAAATGACCATGAAAATATCCCTGCATTGAAAAATTGTGACATAACACCAAGAACAATTTAGTTAAACCCGTCATAGGCTAGGCCAGACCGGACAGGTTAATATTAGACAGGTGGACAGACGTACTTAACAAAGACAATATCCCTATGCCCGAGGGTTGAGGTTAATAATCATAAAACTGAACTAGCCTTGTATAAATTTTTATGCAACTTTGAAAATGTCTTGACTAATGAAATTCATATCACATATTACTGGTGATGATTGAACAGGTTTCGAAAAATTCGAGTAGAAAACTTTGTCTACCGGTTTATCATTGAAAATTCAATGGAGGCAAATATATACTATTCGAATATTTGACCGTTTTGATAACATCCCGCTTTGATAAGTTTTTGATCTATACAAATCTTGACTTCGGGAGACGATCGTATCGCTTCTGTGCACTCATAAGAATATCGAAGACATTTATATTTGTGTTGCCGTGCATGGACGTACCTGTAATAGTTTCTCAGTCTCCTTGTGGTCTCGCACAAACACATATCGCGTGCCAAACGACTGCAGAATCTTCGCAAGAATGTCATGTGCGCTTCCATCTCTGTAATTGGCAGCTTGAGACGTCCTGATCTCCGTTACCATCAAACTGTCGCAGTGTTCGGCTATGATATTTCAGATCGTTTTATCTGAATTGGCTCTGACAAACCGATGAAGAGTGTCACTCTATCGACAAATGCAGGAAAATTCCATTAGCTCCCGCCATAAGGCACTCTCCAAGCATTGGGTCAATGCCCAGAAAGCTATACATTTGTGCACAGAATGGCGATTACAACACTTTGCGGGGAGTATTTAGGATAGCGCCGCCACGTGGCGGAAGAGTTGTCTTCCCTCGTGAAGAGCTGTTCCAGTTCCAACCTGTAACCATTTCGGTCATCTATACGCGGTAAGACTGACCCTGGGATCGTGTATCCATTTCAGACTACTTTCGGCAATTGCAAAGAGGGAATTTCCATAAATCAATACCACATGACTTCGTCAGCCAATCCGCTAAAGTCTACCGACGTAACCCCAACGTAACCCGCCATTTTCGAGTCATGTGATGATCTACTTGTTCAAAATTACAGATCTCCCACACCTCTTGGATGATACGAAAGTTATTCATACCTATATATTTTGTAAGCCCAGGCAATATCTGTTTCCGAGGTATGTATGAAAACCTGTAATTTAGCAGAGTTTTCGAGTCTGTTCTCCGCCGGATGAAGGCCGAACAGAATCCGGTAAAACACCGGATATCGCTCCGCGATAATGGAGACACACGATTCGCAAGCCATCTTATGGATGGCGAAGTGTACGCAAATGTTCCAGTTCTAGACTCGTACCCAGCTCCAATTCGCTATCGCTCTATGGAGACTATAGTTATCGACAGGCATTTTAAATCAGCACTGCACAGTGATTGGCCCATGGTATTCTCCTCAAAATGGTACATCTTCAGAAAATTTATGATATCCCAAAGTTCACAAGATCATTATTGATTAGCATCATCAGATAAACAAGAATAGTACGATCAGACAACATGCAGGTGAAAATACGGTATAATTGACGTAATTCGTTGTTTTCCGCGTTTCAGTGGTTGATCTTCAGTGCAGAATATACATGATATAGGTGAACTAAATTTATAATGTCTGCTGCTTCAAACGAGTAGGCCTACAAGTTCAACGTTCAGTTGTATTTTTTTAACAACAAAACTTGCATAATGTTAGCAACAAAGTACATATCATAGAGCTTGTGAACAGTACTATGTAGTGAATGAAGAACAGAAATGCTGCAAATGCCCATGTACATGTCCCGCTAAGAACCTTGTGGTAGGTCATAAATTTTCCGAAGATGTACTGTCTTGCGGTAGTCGTAGAAGCGAGGGCTTTATTTAGGAAACATACCATAATCGCTCATCGCTCATCAAATCTTACCAAGGATCTATATAATACTTGGTGGATTGGTGGCCGTAGCGCTTGAGGCCCTTTATCGCATCATAGACGAGTACTGGTCACTAGATACACACGAACAACAACAACACATATTGACATTGGTCTATTTACCGGTCTAGATTTAGACCGGTAATTCAGCCAATCAGAAAATACAAAATGCCCGTCGCTGACTAGACCCCAACGGTGCGTGTGAGTTGAGGGCTAAGTACGAGTCTATTCCAGTTCATCACAGAATTTTGCAACAGGGTTTTCCGGATTTTTTTTTTTAATTGAAATCGAGTCGGCGGAGGAAAAAAAAGACCATTTGGAAATTATATTTTTTTTCACAAACCCGTTTTTTTGGGGTCGGCGGATCCGTAAACCAAGAGAAAAAAAAATTCTGGCGTTAAGGTCATGCCAAATCCTTTGTCTGAAGAGTACCGGCAATATGATACATGTAATTGTGCAGGCCTCCCAGAGTGGCATAAAATCATAAACATAATAAAATTTTGTCAAAAATGAGTAAACAGCATAAAATAGCATAAAATTATAAAAAAAAATCATAAAATCATAAATTTTTGTTGCAAAAAAATTGGTCAGTTGACGAACTGCACTTAAAATCTCCGAAATCTGGTACATTGTATTGGGCATGCCCACGAGTTCCAAATATGTACATAATCTTGTACAATACCTGGTTCTGTGTTGGGCTATATTATTAGTACATTATAGTCACATACACAGCCAGGGTTCTCTGATATCTGCTTATTCTCAACTTGTCACATATGACATTGTACCTCTCCTGGCGAACACCTGCAGAGCTGTGATGTTGTCGGCTGGCGGAGATAACTATAGTGAGCGCGCGCGAAATGTATACTTTCCCGCAGTTTGCAACAATGTTCGCATTAACCAGCTGGGATGTGACGCCTCATTCAAAAATTGTTTTGATCAATGTGGAAGGCATACACCAACATATTTTAGCTAATTTAATAGAATTTCGTAATAAATATTCGATTGTGCATGTCCGAATCGAAATAAAGACCTCGGAAATCGGTTTCAAATTTCCGAGATAAACACCAGTTGGCACTCGTCCAGCAGTTTAGACCCTCGGCCTGCGGCCTCCGGTCTAAACTGCTGGACTCGTGCCAACTGGTGTTTATCTGGGAAATTTGAAACCTCTTCCTCGGTCTTTATTTCTTAAATAAATGTATCTATCAAATAGTCCGTGATTGAAGTCTGCTCTCCGTTTCAGTTGTTCGCCTTGAATGAGAAGCCTGAAGCTATCCCAGAGCTGGAAGGAATGCGGGAGATCATCGGCAGCTACAAATATTAACTCATATCCTCATCTTTTAGTTGCCTTTACTGACACCTATATGCAGATTGTTAACCATATAGTACATCCTGCAGAAATATATGTAACTACAAAATGTGACTGTAAAAGCAATCATTTCGACCTCAACCTCATCATGACGTCAGAAGGACAGGAATTATGACATCAAGAATATAAGCTTTTAGAATTCCATGAACATTTTGCTGACCTGCTTGTATATAGAACATATTCGTTCACCAAGCCAATTCCAACGCTCGCACTCTGAACTTGCCTTGGTCGGACAGGCTGCTATTATTGTTCAAACACAATCATGAAAATGCGCAATGCATTATCCATTATGTTTCCGAAAGGTGGTCTGAGAAGGCATCAGTGATTGGCTGGCATTGTCATTATGTCAGCCTACAGAGAAAGCATGTGCAAGATTTGATTGATACGTAAGATGAAATTGACATTTCTGATTTTGAACAATGATAGCAGCTCGTCCGACCAAGGCAAGTTCGAAGTGGGAAAGTAGAAATTGATTTGGTGTAACAAAGATGGTATATCATCATACAGTTACATCCGGATGCGAGACTCCGCTATGGTGAATAGTCTATTTTTTATATTATCCTGAAGGGTCTGACTCCCCAGTACACTTAAAAAGATATAAATAATTTTTTTTCGGGACATATGTTGACATTTCGTAAAATTTTCGAATGATGGATTCAGATTCGCATATGCTCGTAATAACTAGATTATCATATTTTATACTGATATCTTTAACTGCCGAAAACTGAGCAAAGACAGTAAATCATTAAAATGTACATTTAGTTTCTACATATGGAGGCTAGACTCCACAACATACAGATGATTCAATGCAGTAGACTCTCCTAACATAGGTGGTATTTCGTTCATAACTGCAGGGAGAAGATGAATGTGTGTGATCAATGTATATATGTAAAATTCCATTGCGCGGAAGTCATATGATTTTTAATGTCATAGTAAATGAACATCTATACTTATCTAGACAAGTTTTTAGTTTACACTCATGTATTTTGTTTTTATTCACCAATACCAGATACAATTTAACATGTTTATGGTGCTAATATGTACATATAAAATTTATCGTTGTCTGCTTCCAGTTTTGAACTAATCTTTGATGAAAGTGTAAGGTATTAGATTTTAATATGTATGTTGTTACTTTTTGGATGTTTTGATCATATTTTTATATGATACTGTTTTCGTTAATGTTTGACTGTATTGACACCATATATGTATTGGGACAGAATACTGTTATGGTGTCGATACCGACGTTGTGTGATTAATTCACAGTTACTTACATGCTTTCTGTTATCGTGTTGTTATGGTCACATGAACTGTAAGATATTACGGGCAAGTTTGGGTTGTTCCTCTTTCACACTGGTAATTTGCTAAAATTAACATAGCATCGTATGACTAGAACTATATTTTCTCCAATCTATGCAACAACAGTCTATGTGAACGTATTCGTGATTTATTCTCTTGTTTGTATTTGTTCGCAGCTGTATCATTTATAAGACTTCAAATAAGAATAAAGAGCGATAAAACAGAAAAATGTTTGTTTATAGATTTTTGTTTCCATCAGGTTATTTCCGAATTATTTCCGGTTAGTAATATAAAATGTTCCCAAGGATGTAACATATCATCAGTTATCAAAGTCGGGCCTGCAAGAAAAACTTGGTGCAATTCCGAGGAGGACAGTGCAGCTCTATGTAACTGAATATTTTTTTATCAAAGTTTTAGCACATCATAGCTATTTCATCTCGTTGATAATGATGCTCAACTGCAAAGTCTATACCCATAGGAATGCCTCTGTAACAATGAAGTAAGATAGATATATATATATAGATAAATAACAGTTTATGTTAAACGTAAAAGAGCGGACAGTCAAAATTATGACGTCACGCTTTAATTCAAACATAGCATGACGCTACGCGTCATGGCTCAACGTTGGAAAAATATTCTATTCGATATGACGTTAGTGTATGACGTAGCACTGTAAATTTGGAATATATCGTATGAACGTTAAATTCAAAGTCATTAAACGTCTGATGAGCCACCGATGATGTGGTGAAACCGGTAACGACGAATTCCAGCTGTCAGTGCCATTTTATTTTATTTTATTTTATATATATATATATATAAAAAACTAAAAGCAAACAAAAATTTTTTTCTCTCTTTTTCAACTTTATTACCCCTCAGCCCATAGGGCTGCGGGGTCTTGTCGTTGCCATGTACGTACGTCCGTCCGGACGGAAACATATGTTCTTGTCCGCTGAATATCTGCAGATCTATGAAGTCGGGCTTGATCAAACTTTGGTGAGAGCTTCCTGAATGTTGACTGATGAAATGATTAGATTTTCAGATGGCTATGATGATTTCATGATTTTTAATTATTTATTTTTTTATTATTTATTGATGGCTCGATCAGCTTTTGCACTGTTAACTATGCCCATCAACATGTTCTTGTCCGCTGAATATCTGCAGATCTATCAAGTCGGGCCTGACCAAACTTTGGTGAGAGCTTCCTGAATGTTGACTGATGAAATGGTTAGATTTTCAGATGGCTATGATGATTTCATGATTTTAATTATTTTTATTTTATTATTTATTGATGGCTTATCTTTTGCACTGTTATCTGTGCCCATCGGGAACCCTTTGTTGCATGTTTCATTGTGACTTTTGAAGGTTCCCTGATACAAGAAAGCCTGGTCCATGCAAGATTCAATTTATTTTCATTTAATATTCCCCTTTTATTTCTCATTTATCTGGGAGCTTACATGCTACACTTTATAGAATTTTAGTGTCCTATCAGTTGATTACGTGAAGGTGATAGACAACGGGGATGTTCTCTATATAACCCTGGTTCCGTATGTTCGTCTTCAGTCAAAGCCAAAGAACTACAAGACAACTCGTTGTGATGATAGAGGTTGATGTTGTATTACTTCTGCATCATAACATAGACATTGGTACAGCAAATCAAAGATATCCTGAAAACGTCCGTACAGATTGAAGCCAAGATGTTATTGCTTAAATCATTGTGAAATTACATTGAATTTTATACAGTCAAACAAATAAAGTACTCGAACCAGAGGCTGGTACAAAACTCTTAACTCCAGGATTGTAACAGTTAATTAGGGACCTGCCGGAATAACCACTTGCTCGCTGTTCATTAACTAAGCACAGCTGTGGACTCTTTCAATCGCCCTGCTACTGTACAAACACTTATCTATCTGAAGCTTTTGCTTAATCCACATTTAACATTTAACAGAAGACAAGTGTATATATACGCGTTTCTATAATACGCCACGTGAATCAAACTATATTTGAGAGTACAATTAAATCTTGAAGTGCTAACCACTTGGTCTAACAGACACTGTATTAATTATCAGATATCTCACTGATCTGTGTTTCCTCGACCACTTCAATTATAAACGGCGGTTTGTAAGCCGTCAGAACTTCCTGGCTTCCGCTCAATTAGTAGAGATATGCTCCCAAACTCCAACATACTATAGTGTATGAAATTACATGTACGACTAAACCGTGAATTGATATTATCATACATTTTCCAAAACTGATTAGAGCAAATGTAAAAAAAACTCAAATAGATACATATATGATCTTCTATATAATAATCTGATCAAAATATAAATGAGCCTAAAACCTTCATTATCTCATTCGATATTTTACATATCCTTCCCACCGGAAGTTAAATGTCCATCCTGCAGGGATGACATTTAACTCTCTTTCCAACATCAAACAATGAATTCAAAAATAGATATATCAGATACCAAAGAATAACAATGAAAAATGTTCGAACAAAACAAAAGCAAAATTATCAAATCATGAATTAATACTAGGTTAAAATAAGCCATTAAAAAGATGGTCAGGGAAATATGAATCCAAATAAATGTTTTTAAGGCGTGCACTCCTCTAACATTCACTTGAAATTTCACATACCTTCCCTACCGGAAGTTAAATGTCCATTCTGCAGAATGACATTCAACTCAGTTTTCCAAGATAATGTCAACCGAAGGTTGGGGAAAATCAAATCCACAGGCCGGCCGGACCTGGGACAAAACCGCCATAGGCGTGTTAACACCAGATGATACAGAAGTTTGCTCTAGAGTCTTCGGAAAACAATCAAAACAAGGAATACAAGAAAATTTACACAGCTTGCAACGTTGCATAATACGAAAAATAATAAAGACAGTATGCATACAAACAAAATTGAACCAAATACGTACGTCAAAATCTCGGAAAACGACACAGTGGACCCGTAGTCTAGCTCCACTGGTCGCAACGGCTTAAGGGGCACATATTTCACCTTACGAAGGTCATGCCAGGGTGTAAGTTTTAGCGAGGTTAGTATGTTAGACTCATTCAGAATGGTAGGTATGTCGACAGATGGTAAGGAAACGACAGTTGCTAGCAATGAAACCATTTGAGTCATCACTTTCACCTGACTTAACTTCCAATCCACACCACTAAAAGTACAATTATTAGGACTTAGCAAATAGAGTCCTGCACCTAGAGTGTGTGTCATCGTAGGAACACCGTCACAATGTTCTTGAATATTTTCTCCAAATGTCTGCACAATAAATTCACCTGGGGCAAGTTCAAATATCTTACTGGTTGTATCGTTAGTTTGACTCAACTGAACCAGACATAGATCACTAGTGACATTTGATAAGATACTCACAATACAAGGTATATGCTGTGACGCCATCATGGCGTTGCCATAACAAACCTTCGGTGTATGTCCCATACACCGTGCAGGGTGGAAGTACCAACCTGTCCGCGTATTTAACCCAATATGTTCCGCGGATAACATGACTTTCATTAACTGACTGGGGGCACGTAAGGGAATAGCCCATGACCTTATGTTATATTCGACATAGGCACCATTGTCAACAAGTGGGAGAGTGGCCACGTAATGCAGAGAATCATAGCCACTGGTATCGAAAAGTATATGTACGACGATGTTTATTTCTGATTATAGGAGAACTCAAGGCTGGAGGTTTGCGCTTACGGAAGTAATAACCATGCGGTGAGTCGTCCATTTCATTCGAAGAGTCTGGCTCATTGGGGGTTTCCTCATCCATATCAGACGACGTGTCATCCGCATTAGGCGGATCTTCTACATCAGGCACTTGACTTTCATTATTAATTGCCGTATCATCGGGAATTTCAAGTGTATTAGGGGACTGACTTGCAGAGTCATCATTCTGAGAAGGGGAGGAGTTTGACAACTGCCTATCATGCAACGTGGGCGTCTCAACTTGCTCGGGAGCTACGTTAAACTGGCGTTCTGCCCTGTTCAGACTCTGCCGCGTACCTATCTCAGGGTTACGACGGGGGCGTGGCTGAACATTATCCCAAACAATCTGAGGATCGACAACTCGAAGCTTAGAGACATTAACTACTCTAGTTTTCCCTGACCTCTGGTGTCGAATATGGGCTACCGGTCCGTTAATCTTAAATATTTCATACTGTGGATCACACTGAGCTGTCAGTTTGATTCGCTCATCTGCATGAACAATCACAGAGTCGCCCACCTTGAACACGCCCTCCCGTGCTCGGTGATTAATTTGTTCACGATGGTACAATCGTGATTTTTCGGTCGCTTCACGTGCCTTGTGAAGTGCATTACTCACATGACTTAAACGGTCACTAAGATCTTGTGAAGCATCTACAGTTAGTGAGAATGGTAAACGTGCACGACGCCCATACGTTAAATAAAATGGCGTGTACGTGGTTGTGGCATGTCTTGTGTTGCGATAAGCTAACAAAGCTGAACTGAGTTCACTTTCCCAATGTCAAGACTGATTATTGACTAACTTCTGAAGAATTTCCTTACGGGTTCGATTGAAACGTTCAGTTCTGCCATTAGTTTGAGGATGATAGGGAGTCGTGCGCCTGTGATCTACTCCTAGCAACTTGAATTTTTCTCTCAACTCATTAGAATTGAATTCCTTTCCCAGATCGGTAATCACGATCTCCGGAATTCCATGTCTAGAACAGTATTCTTCCAGAAATTTATCCTCCACATTTTCAGCTGTTTTCGAACGTATAGGAAAAGCTTCCGCCCAAGCTGAATAATGATCTACTATCGTCAAGATGTAGGAATGGCCTTTATTTGATCGAGTCAGTGGACCGATCAAATCCATACCAACAATCTGACCTGGATATTTTGGCATGGGCATTTCGGTGTACTTTGGGCGACTACGCACCCGTCTATTTACCTGACAAGTTGCACAGCGGTCCAACATACGCATAATGTCTTTGCGCATGCCCTTCCAAACGAATGCATCTCGGACTAGACCTAAGGTCTTATAGAGTCCTTGGTGACCTGCGCGAAGGTGTGCCTGCTCCATTACCTGGTTACGAAACCTGGTCGGCAAGATCACACGGGGATATTCAGCATCAGCTGCCGAGGGACATCTCGTGGAATATGCTATTTCATTGTGCACCATATGTTCCTCTGATGGAACAGTAAATAGAGTGGGGAACTCCCGTTTTTGTTCCTGGCGAAGTGTCACTTCATCAACACCATATACCGAT